>ML819144.1:61066-75021 GCA_009831015.1 Picea engelmannii | reverse complement strand
CCAAAATCATTAACACCGTATCCAATAAAGGTACACTTCTTGGATTTAGACTCAAGCTTTGTTCTATTTTCTTTATCAATATGGACAAATGCTTCACAACCGAAAGTTTTCAAAAAAGAATAGTTTACCTTTTTTCCTGTCCACTCCTCCTTTGGAATTCTACCATCCAAAGAGATTGAAGGTCCTCTGTTTATTAAGTAAATAGAAGTATCTACAACATCTGCCCAGAATTGTAAGGGCAAACCAGCGTGCAATCTCATACTCCTTGCACGCTCCATGATTATTCTGTTCATCCTTTCTGACACACCATTTTCTTGTGGTGTTCTTGGAACTGTCTTCTCTCTACGAATCCCATGGTACGAACAGTAATCATCAAAATCCTTGCTGCAATATTCACCTCCATTATCTGATCTGAGACACTTCAAACTTTTTCCTGTCTCATTCTCAACTAAATATTTCCATTTCTTAAAAGTATCAAAAACATCATATTTTTGTCGAATGCAATAAAACCAAATTTTTCTAGTTGCATCATCAATAAAAGTAACATAATAATGAGAGCCACCAAGAGATGTGAGTTGGTCCCCATACATTTGTATGCACAAGATCTAAACTTTCATTCTTCTTTTCTTTTCCGACTCTGAGAAATCTGACTCTCTTTTGTTTTCCATAAACACAATGCTCACAGAAGTCCAAATCAATTTGTTTAAGATCTGGCAACAAATTTCTTTTGTGAAGTATTTGCATACCCTTCTCACTCATGTGTCCCAGCCTATGATGCCATAGTGCTGTATCCACTCTTGTAGAAGCTAAAGAGATAGAAGAGTCAATATTACCAGTACATAAATACAATGTACCTACCTTCTCTCCTTTTGCTATCACTAATGATCCTTTGATGGCCTTCCACGTCTTATCTGTAAATATGGATACACAACCTTCACTTTCCAACTGCCTTGTTGAAATTAGATTTTTTCTTAAATCTGGAACATGTCTTACCTCTTTCAACAACCATTTGTTTCCATTGCGTTGCTTTATTTTTATCTTTCCTATTCCAACAATTTTGCATGGTGCATCATCACCCAAATGAACCTGCCCAAAATCACCTTGAACATAATTTTGAAAATGTTTCCTATGGGGTGTGGCATGAAATGAAGCCCCCGAATCTACTACCTAAGACTCATAAATATTATCTACAGAAAGAATCAAAGCATCTTGTAACACATCACCTATTACATTTGCTTCCTAATTTCTCTCTTGTTGTCCATCTCTTTGTTTCTTTGGAGCTCTGCAATCTTTCTTCAGATGTCCTTTCTTCCCAAAATTCCAGCACTCTATCTTTCCAAGTCTGGATTTGGATCTGCCCTTCCTAGAATTCCCGCGGTTCCCTGATCCCTTTCCTCTATCCTTTTGTCTTCCCCTGTTCTCCATGTTCAATGCATTACCTGATGTCTCACCTGTGCTTTTCTGTCGCATTTCCTCACTAAGGATAATACCAACAACATCATCAAATTTGAAAGTATTTGAACTAGAGACCGAGTTACTTACAACCATGACCAATCCATTCCAGCTTTCTGGCAATGAGTAAAAGATTAGAAGATCCCTAACCTCATCATCAAATTCCACTTTTACAAAACTTAGTTGATTAGTAATCGTATTAAATTCATTTAAATGATCTGCAATAGACCCACCTTCTGACATCTTCATATTAAATAATCTCTTCATTAGAAATACCTTATTAGACGCCGAGGGTTTTTCATACAGTTTAGTCAACGTATCCATTATATCCTTCGTTGTCTTTTCTTTCGAAATATTGAAAGCCACTGACGCTGCCAAGCTCAGCCGTATCGTTCCTAGAGCCTTTCTGTCAAGAATCTCCCATTCTTCGTCCTTCATGGTCATCGATTTCTTTTCTATTCCGCCCAATGGTAGGAATAGATCCTTCTGATATAAATAATCTTCCATCTGCATCTTCCATAACTGGTAGTTTTGGTTGTTAAATTTCTCGACCCTAGACTTTCCATCTTCCAACATTGCTCCCACTCGAACCAGGAACCCTCTTTTCCTACGAGTTACCTTTTTCTCTGATACCAGTTGTTATTAAAACAGGACCGCGGATAAATAAAATAAAACAAATGCAGAAACAAAACACAGAAGAAACACAATACAAGAGAGACATTGATTTACGTGGTTCACCCAGTGTGGGCTACGTCCACCAGAGAAAGTGCCAGGTCCTTCCTTTATTATTATCCAGCAAATGAAGGGTAACAACCTACAACAAAACATGTTGTAACTTCCTCTTCTTTCTCTCACAGTATCTTCTCTCAGAATACAATACTCACCATAATGCATAGCCACATTACATTTCCCTCATAACAGAGGGTTTCCTTCTAGGGAAAAAAACCCTAACATAATTTCTACTGTTAGATCTACGACCTTATAATGAACAGTCTAGATTTACAATGAAATTACAATATACATTTACAAGGCAATTTTTCCTTTGGGGGCTTCACCCCCGAACCCCCTAGTCGGGGCGATAGGCCCCTCATACCCCGCAGAGGGGGTATCCCCCCTCTGCACTCTCCCGTGTGGAAGAGTGTATATACTTTTGGGGTGTAAATTCTTCATGGGGTATAAACATGGTTGAAAGAAAGGACCTCTGAATCAGGAACATAATTAGGCTCCACAACCAACATTGTACAATGCCTGCTCGCCTCTCGCGCATTGCAACATCATGCGACGAAGGTCTATAGACCCTTTCACATGCCCAGTATGCAACACTGAAGACCTTTGTGAGCAATTCCAGGCCTTGTGAACATACTGTAGGCGCATAGAGGAATGCTCAGGCTCGCAACATCATGAACTCCAACAAGAAACCCAAGTGATCCGTGAAATTATGGCCGAAATGCAGACTCATATGCAGCAACTGGAAATCAGACACATCCAAGAATTGGAAATTTTCCTCGGGGGGGTTAACTGCAATACAAGGTAGATAGGAGAAGTCACCCAATGTTTGGGAAATCCTCAGAGGTAAGCTCACTCTGCAGGCACAGACGAATCCTTTTTACCTTCAACCTTCCACTCTGCTGCTAGAAATGATCAACAGATCCCGATGGCTCCAGGGTTCTCCGATCGTGTTTGGGAGGAGAACAATCAGGCTCAGCACCATGCGGAAGCACACCAAGTAGAGGAGAATCAAGCAATACAATAGAACGATCAAGGCCGGCCCTACATATAGCTTTTTTTTTTATGAATTGTAAATATTTGTTGTTATTAAATAGTTTTATAGCCATTTTCACATGGAAAAACTGTAGCCTATACAGAACAATGACCAAATCTCTCACTGGCATAGAAAGAATTTTTTGTTTCTATAGCAATAGCAGAGGTGCTTGCACCTTGCCATCTATATCTTTTTGGAATTATGGCAGTTTTTGATATAATATAAATATACCCATTTCTGTTAAAAAAAACACTTCAGATGTAAAAATACTTTTAGATCTATGACTAGGTTCAACAGACTCCCATCTTGGAGTTATTTCTTGTGGCAACAACCTCTTGATAATCTCTATTGTATTGGAGTGAAGAGTTCCTCACTTTGTCAAATTGAAGTCACAAACAAGTATTCCAACATCCTCTAATTTTAAGAGGTTAGTGCGATGACGAGTTGTATTTTTACGCTTTCTTTTTCTCTTTCTATTGACATTTTTCTCAACCACCATCTTTAGCTTGTACACACCATTGAATGGGTGTGTACTTTTTGCATACCAGTGCACTTCAATTGCAATAACATATTCATTTTCTTTCTCAATCTTTATAACCTTTGCAATCCATAATGGATAACCATGTGGATCTTGAGTTGCTAATACTGAAATCATGCTACCCTCCTTAATATCATGTACTGAACCCTTGTAAAGGTATTCCATGGCTTCACGTTGTGGATGCAACCTTTGAGAACCAATATACATTTCTATTTCCTCTGCTTGTGTAAACTCAATAGCACCTTGAGATTCTTGTTGTTCAACACAATTTCTTTCTTCAGATTCATTTGACATATTTTGTGGCCAATGAAATGGAATCTTCAAAAATGTATCTTCATTTTTTGAGCTTGAAATTATGTCACTTTGACCATTGAAAAAAGACTCCCACCAAACAAAATCAACACCATCAAAGTACACATATGTATCTTTAATGAACTTTTTATTTCTTCCAGGAATTCAAAATAATCTACATCTCTATTACACCTCTGTGCATTATGGATTTCAGAAAATGGTTGTAATAACAATAAATTTGATGCAAATATTGGATGATCTGGAATGAACTTCAAAAATGCTAAACATGATGAAGTCCCCCATTCTACAATAGTTGAATATTGCTTTCCCCATATAAGTGTTTTCCATAAAAAAAAAATTGAAACAAAATTAATGTTGGAAGCTAATTTCATTAAGCTACTCAATATATTTTTCTTCATGATGAGATCCCTGAATAAATCTTCTCATGTCAACAATTTCTTTTAATATATGAAAAATAGTCTCTGGAATGTATGCTCTCTTAATACATTCAATCAATGATGGTAGGATTCCAACATTTTTCCTCTTCAATGTTACTGAAAAATGACTAAACATTTGATCAATATGATCATGCGTTTTCCAACAATAAGGAAACCAACTTTCACCTTTTGAAAGATTCCCATTTCAACAAGCATGCTTAGATATCCAAACACAATTTTATTTTTATTTTCATGACTAGTGTTGTCCAACTGTAGATAGAGAACTTGAGGAAGATTTCCAGACCAATGAGTGAGCACATGATGAATTATGGTGATGGTGATATTTGCATCATTATGAATATTTGGATCTTTGAAGTAAACCCTTGGATACATTTTTCCATTGAAAACCATACAACCAACCAAGTGAAACTGAATGAAATTCTCTTCCCGTAAATTTTTTGTTGTACAAACAAAATGTGGTAGAAGTGTTTTCTTCTGTTCCATGCCATCAATTATCATACCTAAATTGGAGCATCATAACACTTCTTTTGATGTTTGTACAACTTTTTCCTTTCACTTGATTGTTGATTCTGATGTTCTTGAAGTGCTTTGACTATGGAATCTGCACATGACATAAAATGAAAATATTGATCATATGTTTTCATAGTTGATAACTATCCAATTTATAAAAAAAAATAGTAAATACATACCTCTTTCTGCCCCTTCATACTTATCTCTTCTTTATTTAAGAGTAGCACATATATTGCAAATCTCCATCCTTAACTTCTTAGGAATACAAACATTGTTGAATTGTTTCTTCCATATTCTTGTAAAATATGCATATGTAATAAAATTACCATTTCCTTCAACACCTTCAACATATCCTTTATACAAATTGTAGATTTCCCTCCTTGAGAAATTATTTGGAATATGTATTGTGTCTCTATTCGGTATACACTCTCCATGTTTGGAAAATAAGTCACAAATCCATGACAATGTAGTGTTTTTTAATGGCCCACTCTCTCGTCCATGATGTAACTTTGAATAAAATGAAGGATATTTTTCCAACCTTGTTTGGATTCTTGATAGACAAATTTTACCAATTGAGTGAATTTTTTTGAAAGCTGTTGAAGTTTGAATCCATTTGGACCGAAACAACAAACTCACGAGGATATGAATCCACTTGTGTTTTTAGAGAGGTGGTACTCTTCTTTGTCTTATGATATTATTTATAATTTTCAAATCAAGAATAATATAGGACCGTGATATAGTCCAATCTTTAATGCTCAAGAAAAATCAAAATTTTTGAAAAGTAAAGAGTATTTATAAAAGAGAATTCCTGAGAAATGGACCAAGAATCTCACACACCACATATTACAACAAATAAAAATATCCTCACATCCATCTTAGTGAAAAAAATATAATCTAATCACATTCAAAATAAAAGAATATGGCCCATTCACATGAGAGAACTTTTATAGAGTAATACTTATAGAGTTCAAAAGAAGATTATGATAAACCAATTTCAAATAATTTATACTCAAGACTCAGAGTTATAAAATACAGTCAAAATTGATCTGGAATTAGTTCTCTAGGATTTCTCAAAAATAATAATGTATGTTACAATGTATTGAAATTAAAGACATTTGTCCAAAGGACTAGGATTGGGGCTCTCGCGAACCATAAAGAAGACATGTACAAGAAATTAGGAAATAGAAAGAATAACGTGGGCAGATGTCGAAAAACAAAATATGGAAAGAAGACAAAAACAAAGATTACCAGGATTCAATTATACTTTTCTAGTTAAAGAAGAAGAATAACTAGATGAAAACAGATAAGGGAAGAAGTATGTGATCAACATGGAATTAGTATGATGGTATCTCTCTCATTCATTTACTTGTTGATGTTTTTTTGTACCCATGCTTATTGCGGTTTGATTATCGGTCGTAACTACTTCTGCTAGTATTTTGGAAATCTTGGCAATTCAATTGTTTAACCATTCTTGAATATAATCCCTTAATGGGGAAACTGTTACTTCTTGTTTTAATTTAATATTAAACAAATCATTTTCGATTTCTCTAAGATAAATAGATAAATTTTGCAATGTATTCTCAATGTCTTAATTTTTATTGATATATTCGACAAGCCAGATGTCAATATCATCATGTGTGAATTCAATCATATTACCAAAATTTTCAGCTAGTGCCCTTTTTAATTCTTGAAATTTCCCTTCGAAATGTCGTCGATTCATGAGCATTGAATTTGAAATATAATTAGGGTATGGGACTTCAATAGTGGTGCCAGAGATATCTAAATCAAGATTTTTTGAGTATGCTTTCGTCTTCCTTCTCGATAAATCGGTCAATTGAGTTTACAATCCTTTTAATACATTTATTCTTTTAATCCAACATGAATTTAGTTGTTTGATGCAGCTCAGAGAAGGTAATTTTTCTTTCTTTCTCAATTTCTATGTCATTGTTGAAACCTTTATAGAAAACATTACAACTCTGTTTGTATAAAAACCTTCATCATTTTTCAAATCTCTATTCAAATATTCCCTGGTGTTCTGAATTCTCAAACTGAGAGAGGAAAATCTTTTTGCCATATCCCATAACTCTAAAATCAATGACATTCTTTTCTTAATATTTTCTTCGACAAAATGTTGAGTGTCAATGATCAAATTTGAAATTCCCTTGTCTCTATCACTTGACTCTGGGGTTTCTTGAAAACTTTTCCTGGGACGAATCATGGAAATAGGGGAAGCCATAATAGGTGGTGTAGTATTCCAGATATAAAATATTATGTAGAACAAAAATATTTTACCATATAAATGGCAGAGAAACAATGATATAACCAGAACAATACCAGAATAATACCAGAATAACACTAGAAAGAGAACCTTGATTAATGATAGCAATGTTCACTTGCCTCTTCGAGGGGGAAAACTCAAACATAGAAGAGATCTATTACAATAATATCCAAGACAAGATTTATCATATCCTGCACTCCTATTTATACTAAATTTATCTATCCAAAATAACAATCTAGAGGAAGATCCTTCTAGAAGCAGAAGCTTCTATTATGTCTTGTTACATTTGACTTATTATTCCTTATTTCTAGGCCTTATTAATATTGGCCTTTATTACATGGAATTATATTATTCTACCTATGTGAGGGGTTAGGGAGGTTAGGTCCCTAACATGCCCTCCCCCTTGAAGATAAACCTTGTCCTCAAGGCTTTAGATGAGTGAATTGTTGTTGAATGGTGGTCGACTCCCAGGGGGCATCTTCTGGAGGTGTATCTTTCCATTGGACTAACACTTCTTGGATGATGTGCTGATAGAGACAATGCTCTCATTGGGCCAAGACTGCTTATGGCTGCAACCACATGGAACCTTCTTCATCCAACTCAGGGAGAGTAGTTTGAGTTTGACACTTAGTTCCAATCACCTTCTTTAAGAAGGAAACATGAAAAACAAGATGGAGCTTCGACTAACTGGGTAGAGATAACTGATAGGCCACCAATGCCACATGCTTGAGAAATGTATAAGGACCATAAAATTTGGGCACAAGTTTCTGACAGTGTTGATATTTGAGTGAAGTCTTCTTATAAGGTTCTAGTCGAAGAAATACCCGGTCACCTTCAACAAAATGGCGTTCAAAATGACCTTGATATTCTTGTTGCTTCATGTGATTATGAGACATGACCAAATTGTCTTTAAGGGTATGAAGAATGGCCTCGTAGACTGCAAATTTTTTTTCAACCTCCTGAACCTTCGATATCCCTGGCATATAGGAGAGAACTGATGGAGGATTTTGGCCATAGATTGCTTCAAAAGGAGTCATGAAAGTAGTTTTATGGTAAGATGTGTTGTACCACCATTTAACTAGGGGTAACCATTGAACCTACCAATTTTTCCGCTTAGATACAAAACACCTCAAATATGTTTCCAAACACTTGTTGACAACTTCAGTCTGACCATCTGTCTGGGGGTGATAGGAAGTGCTAAGATGAAATTGGGTGCCTTGTAGCTTGAACAATTCTTGCCAAAAATTGCTGGTGAAAGTGGGGTCTCTATCAGAGACAATAGAATTAGGCATGCCATGAAGCTTGAATATATTATCCATGAATATTTGAGCCACTGTGGCGGATGTGAATGGGTGTTTAAGAGCACAAAAAAAATCATATTTGGAGAGACAACCTATGACCACCATGATGAATGAATTATTTCCCAATTTAGGTAAGCCTACAATGAAATCCATAGAAATATCTTGCCAAATAGTAGGGGGAATCAAAATCATTTGGAGTGTGCTCAGAGCTTTGATAGTTTCTCCCTTGTTGTGTTTACATACCTCACATTCACCCACAAAGGTGCAGACATCTTGTTTCATACCCTCCTAGTAAAAATAACGTTTAACCCTTTCATAGGTTTTGGTAAACCCTAAATGCCTAGATGTGGGTGAGGCATGAAGTTCATAAAGAACTGTGGATTTAAGTTGGGATTGCATGCATAAATACAAACAACCTTTGTAGCAAAGCTCTTCATTATGCCAAGAGTACCCTGGAGAAACTAAAGAATTGTGTTGCAATTGGTGGAGAAGGATAGAAATTTTTGGGTCTTGCATCCATTCCCGATGAACAACTTGGAGCCAATATGGTACAATGAAGTAGAGGGAGAAAAGGGACCCATCTTCTTCATATTTCTAGGAAAGATCATTGACCACTAAAATTTCCTTTCCCTTATTGTAAATGATCTCATAATCATATCCAAATATCTTGGTCACCCATTTTTGTTGTGTTGGGGATGAAATTCGTTGTTCCAGGAAATACTTGAGACTCTGATGATCAATTTTGATTTGGAATCGTTGACCCAATAAATAAGGATGCCAGAGATCCACAACATCCATAATAGATAACATTTCCTTTTCATAAATGGATTGGCCCAAATGTCACTCTAAAAGTTGTTTTCTAGTGAAGGCCAAGGGCCTGCCATCTTACATGAGGACGACTCTAATTCCTTTCCTGGAAGCATCACATTCCAATACGAATGTATTTGTGAATTCTGGGAGGGATAGGACAGGGGTCGAGCACATAACATCTTTTAAGGCTTGGAAGACATGATCCATAGTTGAAGTCCAAGTGAAAGAATTATTTTTAAGGAGAGAAGTAAGAGGAGCTGCAATCTTTCCATAATTCCGAACAAACTTCCTATAATATCCCATTAAACCCATACAACCATGCAATCTCTTAAGAGTTTTAGGTCGAGGCCAATCTTGCATAGATTCAATTTTCTTAGGATCCACTCATACACCATCATTTCCGACAATATGACCCAGGTATTCCACTTATGAGGCACCAAAGGCACATTTAAATTGTTTGTAGAAAAGTTGGTGCTTAGAGAGTAGATGGAGAATTTGATTCACATGGGAGAGATGGGATGGCCAAGTTTTACTATAGATGAGAATATCATCAAATAAAACTAAGACAAAATGATGGAGAAAAGGACGAAAGACATGATTCATAAGACTTTGGAAAGTGGAAGGAGCATTACACAATCCAAAGGGCATTACCAAGAATTCATAATGATCCTCATGAGTGAAAAATGTAGCCTTGGGAATGTCTTCTTCTTTCATGCGGATTTGGTGGTAGCTAGAACATAGATCCAATTTGGTGAAGCACTGAGCACCACTAAATTCATCCAAGAGGTCATCAATGACAGGAATGGGAGATTTGTCTTTGATTGTGATTTTGTTGAGGGTGCGTAAATTAGGACACATGCACCAAGTACCTTTTTTATTGAGTACCATGACCACAGGGGAAGAATAGGGGCTATTACTAGGATGGATAACACCAAATTCTAGTGATTCATGAACAATTTTATCAATTTCATTGTTCTGGGAAAAGGGATGATGATAAGGCCAAACATCAGGATAGATAATGCCCAGGATGAGAGGGGTGGAATGATCATGGACTCCATAAGAAGGGGGAAGTTCTTTGGGGGTGGTAAAAACAACTTGGTGGAAGGAGAGGATAGATTGGAGGTCGGGATGCAAAAAAGGTGTCTCAACAACATGAATGGACTGGAATTGGGCTATAATTCCTGAATGACCCTTTTTTAGGAGATTTTCCATGCAATGGGAATTGATGATCTCAATGGAGCTTGTTGTGATGCCTTAGAACTTATATTGTTGTCCCTCATGTTGGAATTGCATGGTTAAGTCCTTAAAATTCATGAGAATGGGGCCTAGAATGTGTAACCATTCAACAACAAGAACCATGTCACAACCAACCATGTCTATAGAAAACATATGGGATTTCAAGTGATACTTACCAATTTGGAGTCACACATTTTTACATCATCCCCCACATTTCATGCAACCACCATTGGTAATCATGATTTGAAAATTATTGACAGAAAATATGTAATAATTGACTTCTTGGTAAATGTGACAATGAATAAATCTATGGGTGCTACCACTTTCCACAAGTATGATGAATTTCCTATTTTTTATGTAACCGATTAATTTGAGATTCTGGGGAGCAGAGAAGCCAGTGAGGGCATTAAGTGAAATCACCGGGTCAATGTCTGGTGGATCAGAAGGTGGGGTGAGGTCAGATGGTGGTGGTAGTTCCTCCATAGGAGGAAAAACAACATATTATTCAGAAATATCCTCATTCACAGCCATAAAAATATTTTGTTCCTTACACTTGTTCCTGGGAAAATATTTGTCATCACAATTATAACAAAGACCCTTTAGTTGACGTTCAACCATTTCAACCCTGGTTAATTTCTGGATCTTGAGGGGAGTTGCAGGAGGGGAAAAATTGGTGGGTTTAGGGAGAGAAGGAAAGGAGTGTTTGTAAGTCTGGGAGGATACAATATTTTGTGCTTCATTGGCTCATTGAGTAGCTTCCAACCAAGTCTGGGGGCGTGCCATGAGAATATGGGCACAAATTTCATCTTTGAGGCCATTGATAAATCATTCTCTAAATAAAGCATCTGACATGCCCTCTGTTATTAAATCCAAGTGCTAAAATGTGTCAATAAAGTCTTCCACTTTCCTAGACTTCTTTAACTTAGTCAAATGACCTAAATGGTGGGTGTCAGAGTCAAAGCGGTCATAAATTTCAGCTACAAACTGTGTCCAAGAAACATACCCTTGGCGTGCCTTTTTTCACCATTACCTCCATTGCCACCATTGTCATCATTTTGGATCCAAATCGAGGACACCATAACAAAGATTGGATAAATCATCAATAATTCCATGCAAAAAGAAATAATATTCCATTTAGGTGACGCAACCTATAGGATCCAATTCATCAATTTTTTTCGCCTCAATTCTGGGAGGGCTAAGGTCTCAGGAAAAGTGGGTAGTATGAAGAACTTGGTAATGGGAAGAGTCATGGTCATCCTGATAATATGGTTGTTCAGAAGATGAAGGGTTCTGGGAATGACCCAGGAAGTGTTCTTTGAGGTCTTTGATGTGGGAACATTTTTCCTTGAGGATCTCAATAACCGAATTGATTGAACTAAGGTTGGGATTGATAGTATTGATGTCTTCCTGGTTCTGGTGGGTGTCAAAAATAAAGGCATTGAGTTCTTGGGATTGTGTGGTAGCTGTAAGTTTTAAACCTGTGAAGTACAACAATGAATATAGATTCTTAAGAAAAACATAAATTAATAAATGGCTTATTCACATAGTACACAAAGATTTATACCGGAAACCCTCAACTGGGAAAACCTTTCTTATTTCATTATATCGAATTTAACCATTCACCATACAATATATACATTGTTTTTAGGTATTCTATAGATACCAAAATCCTAATCCCTTAATCCCGAATTAATTTAGAAAACCACTAAAAATAGAAAAAACCGCCCAAAAAACAAAAATTGGGGGCGCTGCCCCGAACGCTGCACGTAACTGGGGGGGAATACCTAACCCCCCTAGGAATCGCCTTGTCCACATGACACAAACAGAACTACTACAAGGGATCGTCAGACGTAGTTGTCGAATATGATGCGCCTACACACACACATGCAAAGAATATAACACATACCCAACAATAGTCATGCGGACAAATGGTATAGGGGAAACAAAAGGGCTATGGAGGGGTGGGTGGGACCACAAAGAAGAAGGGTGCCAAATGATAGGTACCACTACGATCAAGGAGAAAAGGAGGATCCAAAGGGATAAGGTCCAAATAAGGGTGCCAAATAAGGGTCAGGTCCACAAAAAAAAAATTGTGTTAAAAATGATAGGTATCACTGGAATCGGGGTGAAGAGAGGAACCCAGTAGGATAGGTCCCAAATAAGTGTGTCGACGGGACCACTATATGATTTTTTTTTACTCCTGCAGAGTTATACTCTAGCCTGAATAATATTGTAGTGACAAGATGCCCAAATGATTAACAGGAATAAGTGTTTAGTAATTTTTCAACCAGAATTCAGAAGGAACAGTTGCGCGACAATAGATCTTGTCTATTCTATTTTTTTTTGTTTTTTCCCCCACGGGTGGGATATTCAGGGTTTCTAAAGACAATGGTTTTCCCTATGCTATAGCTCTCTGATATACATCCAGGTTCCAATAGTAGTACTCGACCCAATATCTCAGGGAACCAACTAAGGAGGCTAGACTGTGGCCTTAGCCGTACTACCCGAGTACCCAAGTACTAGACAGTATCTTCTCGAGTGTTGTTCTCGGTGGCACTATAAAAGTCAGGTGACCGATTTATTTATCTATGGAAATCTTCATAATATCTATGCCAATCCATATATAGGTGTTGTATGATGCACCACCACTCAAAGGGGTACCAACATAGGTTACAAGGGTGGCCAACATATGAGCGCTTAAGTACCACTTGCATTTACTGCGTGTATGACTCCTTGACTGTGGGTTTATGCACGTAACGACAGATCTCTGTAGCTTTAAGAAGCCAGAATACGTCTCTACCCTGAAAAAATTTAACCCATAATTTTCTGTCGAGGAAGGTGCTATGGTACCACTTGTAGTATTTTGGATATAAAATAGTATGTAGAACAAATATATTTTAGCATAGAAATGGAAGAAAAACAATGATATAACTGGAACAATACCATAATAATACCAAAATAACACCAGAAAGAGAACCTTGATTAATGATAGCAATGTTCATTTGCCTCTTCGAAGGGGAAACCTCTGGCAGAGCAGATCTCTATTACAATAATATCCAAGAAAATATTTCTCATACCCTCTATTCCTATTTATACTAAATCTATCTATTCAAAAGAACAATCTAGAGGAAGATCCTTCTAGAAGAAAAATATTCTATTAGGTCTTCTTACATTTGACTTATTCTTCCTTATTGCTAGGACTTATTAATATTGGCCTTTATTACATGGAATTATATTATTCTACCTATGTGAGGGGTTAGGGAGGTTAGGTCCCTAACAGGTGGAGGCATGAGAGTTTCTTCCAATTCTTTAATTTTCT
>ML819144.1:47106-60966 GCA_009831015.1 Picea engelmannii | reverse complement strand
GCAACCTTTGAGAACCAATATACATTTCTATTTCCTCTGCTTGTGTAAACTCAATAGCACCTTGAGATTCTTGTTGTTCAACACAATTTCTTTCTTCAGATTCATTTGACATATTTTGTGGCCAATGAAATGGAATCTTCAAAAATGTATCTTCATTTTTTGAGCTTGAAATTATGTCACTTTGACCATTGAAAAAAGACTCCCACCAAACAAAATCAACACCATCAAAGTACACATATGTATCTTTAATGAACTTTTTATTTCTTCCAGGAATTCAAAATAATCTACATCTCTATTACACCTCTGTGCATTATGGATTTCAGAAAATGGTTGTAATAACAATAAATTTGATGCAAATATTGGATGATCTGGAATGAACTTCAAAAATGCTAAACATGATGAAGTCCCCCATTCTACAATAGTTGAATATTGCTTTCCCCATATAAGTGTTTTCCATAAAAAAAAAATTGAAACAAAATTAATGTTGGAAGCTAATTTCATTAAGCTACTCAATATATTTTTCTTCATGATGAGATCCCTGAATAAATCTTCTCATGTCAACAATTTCTTTTAATATATGAAAAATAGTCTCTGGAATGTATGCTCTCTTAATACATTCAATCAATGATGGTAGGATTCCAACATTTTTCCTCTTCAATGTTACTGAAAAATGACTAAACATTTGATCAATATGATCATGCGTTTTCCAACAATAAGGAAACCAACTTTCACCTTTTGAAAGATTCCCATTTCAACAAGCATGCTTAGATATCCAAACACAATTTTATTTTTATTTTCATGACTAGTGTTGTCCAACTGTAGATAGAGAACTTGAGGAAGATTTCCAGACCAATGAGTGAGCACATGATGAATTATGGTGATGGTGATATTTGCATCATTATGAATATTTGGATCTTTGAAGTAAACCCTTGGATACATTTTTCCATTGAAAACCATACAACCAACCAAGTGAAACTGAATGAAATTCTCTTCCCGTAAATTTTTTGTTGTACAAACAAAATGTGGTAGAAGTGTTTTCTTCTGTTCCATGCCATCAATTATCATACCTAAATTGGAGCATCATAACACTTCTTTTGATGTTTGTACAACTTTTTCCTTTCACTTGATTGTTGATTCTGATGTTCTTGAAGTGCTTTGACTATGGAATCTGCACATGACATAAAATGAAAATATTGATCATATGTTTTCATAGTTGATAACTATCCAATTTATAAAAAAAAATAGTAAATACATACCTCTTTCTGCCCCTTCATACTTATCTCTTCTTTATTTAAGAGTAGCACATATATTGCAAATCTCCATCCTTAACTTCTTAGGAATACAAACATTGTTGAATTGTTTCTTCCATATTCTTGTAAAATATGCATATGTAATAAAATTACCATTTCCTTCAACACCTTCAACATATCCTTTATACAAATTGTAGATTTCCCTCCTTGAGAAATTATTTGGAATATGTATTGTGTCTCTATTCGGTATACACTCTCCATGTTTGGAAAATAAGTCACAAATCCATGACAATGTAGTGTTTTTTAATGGCCCACTCTCTCGTCCATGATGTAACTTTGAATAAAATGAAGGATATTTTTCCAACCTTGTTTGGATTCTTGATAGACAAATTTTACCAATTGAGTGAATTTTTTTGAAAGCTGTTGAAGTTTGAATCCATTTGGACCGAAACAACAAACTCACGAGGATATGAATCCACTTGTGTTTTTAGAGAGGTGGTACTCTTCTTTGTCTTATGATATTATTTATAATTTTCAAATCAAGAATAATATAGGACCGTGATATAGTCCAATCTTTAATGCTCAAGAAAAATCAAAATTTTTGAAAAGTAAAGAGTATTTATAAAAGAGAATTCCTGAGAAATGGACCAAGAATCTCACACACCACATATTACAACAAATAAAAATATCCTCACATCCATCTTAGTGAAAAAAATATAATCTAATCACATTCAAAATAAAAGAATATGGCCCATTCACATGAGAGAACTTTTATAGAGTAATACTTATAGAGTTCAAAAGAAGATTATGATAAACCAATTTCAAATAATTTATACTCAAGACTCAGAGTTATAAAATACAGTCAAAATTGATCTGGAATTAGTTCTCTAGGATTTCTCAAAAATAATAATGTATGTTACAATGTATTGAAATTAAAGACATTTGTCCAAAGGACTAGGATTGGGGCTCTCGCGAACCATAAAGAAGACATGTACAAGAAATTAGGAAATAGAAAGAATAACGTGGGCAGATGTCGAAAAACAAAATATGGAAAGAAGACAAAAACAAAGATTACCAGGATTCAATTATACTTTTCTAGTTAAAGAAGAAGAATAACTAGATGAAAACAGATAAGGGAAGAAGTATGTGATCAACATGGAATTAGTATGATGGTATCTCTCTCATTCATTTACTTGTTGATGTTTTTTTGTACCCATGCTTATTGCGGTTTGATTATCGGTCGTAACTACTTCTGCTAGTATTTTGGAAATCTTGGCAATTCAATTGTTTAACCATTCTTGAATATAATCCCTTAATGGGGAAACTGTTACTTCTTGTTTTAATTTAATATTAAACAAATCATTTTCGATTTCTCTAAGATAAATAGATAAATTTTGCAATGTATTCTCAATGTCTTAATTTTTATTGATATATTCGACAAGCCAGATGTCAATATCATCATGTGTGAATTCAATCATATTACCAAAATTTTCAGCTAGTGCCCTTTTTAATTCTTGAAATTTCCCTTCGAAATGTCGTCGATTCATGAGCATTGAATTTGAAATATAATTAGGGTATGGGACTTCAATAGTGGTGCCAGAGATATCTAAATCAAGATTTTTTGAGTATGCTTTCGTCTTCCTTCTCGATAAATCGGTCAATTGAGTTTACAATCCTTTTAATACATTTATTCTTTTAATCCAACATGAATTTAGTTGTTTGATGCAGCTCAGAGAAGGTAATTTTTCTTTCTTTCTCAATTTCTATGTCATTGTTGAAACCTTTATAGAAAACATTACAACTCTGTTTGTATAAAAACCTTCATCATTTTTCAAATCTCTATTCAAATATTCCCTGGTGTTCTGAATTCTCAAACTGAGAGAGGAAAATCTTTTTGCCATATCCCATAACTCTAAAATCAATGACATTCTTTTCTTAATATTTTCTTCGACAAAATGTTGAGTGTCAATGATCAAATTTGAAATTCCCTTGTCTCTATCACTTGACTCTGGGGTTTCTTGAAAACTTTTCCTGGGACGAATCATGGAAATAGGGGAAGCCATAATAGGTGGTGTAGTATTCCAGATATAAAATATTATGTAGAACAAAAATATTTTACCATATAAATGGCAGAGAAACAATGATATAACCAGAACAATACCAGAATAATACCAGAATAACACTAGAAAGAGAACCTTGATTAATGATAGCAATGTTCACTTGCCTCTTCGAGGGGGAAAACTCAAACATAGAAGAGATCTATTACAATAATATCCAAGACAAGATTTATCATATCCTGCACTCCTATTTATACTAAATTTATCTATCCAAAATAACAATCTAGAGGAAGATCCTTCTAGAAGCAGAAGCTTCTATTATGTCTTGTTACATTTGACTTATTATTCCTTATTTCTAGGCCTTATTAATATTGGCCTTTATTACATGGAATTATATTATTCTACCTATGTGAGGGGTTAGGGAGGTTAGGTCCCTAACATGCCCTCCCCCTTGAAGATAAACCTTGTCCTCAAGGCTTTAGATGAGTGAATTGTTGTTGAATGGTGGTCGACTCCCAGGGGGCATCTTCTGGAGGTGTATCTTTCCATTGGACTAACACTTCTTGGATGATGTGCTGATAGAGACAATGCTCTCATTGGGCCAAGACTGCTTATGGCTGCAACCACATGGAACCTTCTTCATCCAACTCAGGGAGAGTAGTTTGAGTTTGACACTTAGTTCCAATCACCTTCTTTAAGAAGGAAACATGAAAAACAAGATGGAGCTTCGACTAACTGGGTAGAGATAACTGATAGGCCACCAATGCCACATGCTTGAGAAATGTATAAGGACCATAAAATTTGGGCACAAGTTTCTGACAGTGTTGATATTTGAGTGAAGTCTTCTTATAAGGTTCTAGTCGAAGAAATACCCGGTCACCTTCAACAAAATGGCGTTCAAAATGACCTTGATATTCTTGTTGCTTCATGTGATTATGAGACATGACCAAATTGTCTTTAAGGGTATGAAGAATGGCCTCGTAGACTGCAAATTTTTTTTCAACCTCCTGAACCTTCGATATCCCTGGCATATAGGAGAGAACTGATGGAGGATTTTGGCCATAGATTGCTTCAAAAGGAGTCATGAAAGTAGTTTTATGGTAAGATGTGTTGTACCACCATTTAACTAGGGGTAACCATTGAACCTACCAATTTTTCCGCTTAGATACAAAACACCTCAAATATGTTTCCAAACACTTGTTGACAACTTCAGTCTGACCATCTGTCTGGGGGTGATAGGAAGTGCTAAGATGAAATTGGGTGCCTTGTAGCTTGAACAATTCTTGCCAAAAATTGCTGGTGAAAGTGGGGTCTCTATCAGAGACAATAGAATTAGGCATGCCATGAAGCTTGAATATATTATCCATGAATATTTGAGCCACTGTGGCGGATGTGAATGGGTGTTTAAGAGCACAAAAAAAATCATATTTGGAGAGACAACCTATGACCACCATGATGAATGAATTATTTCCCAATTTAGGTAAGCCTACAATGAAATCCATAGAAATATCTTGCCAAATAGTAGGGGGAATCAAAATCATTTGGAGTGTGCTCAGAGCTTTGATAGTTTCTCCCTTGTTGTGTTTACATACCTCACATTCACCCACAAAGGTGCAGACATCTTGTTTCATACCCTCCTAGTAAAAATAACGTTTAACCCTTTCATAGGTTTTGGTAAACCCTAAATGCCTAGATGTGGGTGAGGCATGAAGTTCATAAAGAACTGTGGATTTAAGTTGGGATTGCATGCATAAATACAAACAACCTTTGTAGCAAAGCTCTTCATTATGCCAAGAGTACCCTGGAGAAACTAAAGAATTGTGTTGCAATTGGTGGAGAAGGATAGAAATTTTTGGGTCTTGCATCCATTCCCGATGAACAACTTGGAGCCAATATGGTACAATGAAGTAGAGGGAGAAAAGGGACCCATCTTCTTCATATTTCTAGGAAAGATCATTGACCACTAAAATTTCCTTTCCCTTATTGTAAATGATCTCATAATCATATCCAAATATCTTGGTCACCCATTTTTGTTGTGTTGGGGATGAAATTCGTTGTTCCAGGAAATACTTGAGACTCTGATGATCAATTTTGATTTGGAATCGTTGACCCAATAAATAAGGATGCCAGAGATCCACAACATCCATAATAGATAACATTTCCTTTTCATAAATGGATTGGCCCAAATGTCACTCTAAAAGTTGTTTTCTAGTGAAGGCCAAGGGCCTGCCATCTTACATGAGGACGACTCTAATTCCTTTCCTGGAAGCATCACATTCCAATACGAATGTATTTGTGAATTCTGGGAGGGATAGGACAGGGGTCGAGCACATAACATCTTTTAAGGCTTGGAAGACATGATCCATAGTTGAAGTCCAAGTGAAAGAATTATTTTTAAGGAGAGAAGTAAGAGGAGCTGCAATCTTTCCATAATTCCGAACAAACTTCCTATAATATCCCATTAAACCCATACAACCATGCAATCTCTTAAGAGTTTTAGGTCGAGGCCAATCTTGCATAGATTCAATTTTCTTAGGATCCACTCATACACCATCATTTCCGACAATATGACCCAGGTATTCCACTTATGAGGCACCAAAGGCACATTTAAATTGTTTGTAGAAAAGTTGGTGCTTAGAGAGTAGATGGAGAATTTGATTCACATGGGAGAGATGGGATGGCCAAGTTTTACTATAGATGAGAATATCATCAAATAAAACTAAGACAAAATGATGGAGAAAAGGACGAAAGACATGATTCATAAGACTTTGGAAAGTGGAAGGAGCATTACACAATCCAAAGGGCATTACCAAGAATTCATAATGATCCTCATGAGTGAAAAATGTAGCCTTGGGAATGTCTTCTTCTTTCATGCGGATTTGGTGGTAGCTAGAACATAGATCCAATTTGGTGAAGCACTGAGCACCACTAAATTCATCCAAGAGGTCATCAATGACAGGAATGGGAGATTTGTCTTTGATTGTGATTTTGTTGAGGGTGCGTAAATTAGGACACATGCACCAAGTACCTTTTTTATTGAGTACCATGACCACAGGGGAAGAATAGGGGCTATTACTAGGATGGATAACACCAAATTCTAGTGATTCATGAACAATTTTATCAATTTCATTGTTCTGGGAAAAGGGATGATGATAAGGCCAAACATCAGGATAGATAATGCCCAGGATGAGAGGGGTGGAATGATCATGGACTCCATAAGAAGGGGGAAGTTCTTTGGGGGTGGTAAAAACAACTTGGTGGAAGGAGAGGATAGATTGGAGGTCGGGATGCAAAAAAGGTGTCTCAACAACATGAATGGACTGGAATTGGGCTATAATTCCTGAATGACCCTTTTTTAGGAGATTTTCCATGCAATGGGAATTGATGATCTCAATGGAGCTTGTTGTGATGCCTTAGAACTTATATTGTTGTCCCTCATGTTGGAATTGCATGGTTAAGTCCTTAAAATTCATGAGAATGGGGCCTAGAATGTGTAACCATTCAACAACAAGAACCATGTCACAACCAACCATGTCTATAGAAAACATATGGGATTTCAAGTGATACTTACCAATTTGGAGTCACACATTTTTACATCATCCCCCACATTTCATGCAACCACCATTGGTAATCATGATTTGAAAATTATTGACAGAAAATATGTAATAATTGACTTCTTGGTAAATGTGACAATGAATAAATCTATGGGTGCTACCACTTTCCACAAGTATGATGAATTTCCTATTTTTTATGTAACCGATTAATTTGAGATTCTGGGGAGCAGAGAAGCCAGTGAGGGCATTAAGTGAAATCACCGGGTCAATGTCTGGTGGATCAGAAGGTGGGGTGAGGTCAGATGGTGGTGGTAGTTCCTCCATAGGAGGAAAAACAACATATTATTCAGAAATATCCTCATTCACAGCCATAAAAATATTTTGTTCCTTACACTTGTTCCTGGGAAAATATTTGTCATCACAATTATAACAAAGACCCTTTAGTTGACGTTCAACCATTTCAACCCTGGTTAATTTCTGGATCTTGAGGGGAGTTGCAGGAGGGGAAAAATTGGTGGGTTTAGGGAGAGAAGGAAAGGAGTGTTTGTAAGTCTGGGAGGATACAATATTTTGTGCTTCATTGGCTCATTGAGTAGCTTCCAACCAAGTCTGGGGGCGTGCCATGAGAATATGGGCACAAATTTCATCTTTGAGGCCATTGATAAATCATTCTCTAAATAAAGCATCTGACATGCCCTCTGTTATTAAATCCAAGTGCTAAAATGTGTCAATAAAGTCTTCCACTTTCCTAGACTTCTTTAACTTAGTCAAATGACCTAAATGGTGGGTGTCAGAGTCAAAGCGGTCATAAATTTCAGCTACAAACTGTGTCCAAGAAACATACCCTTGGCGTGCCTTTTTTCACCATTACCTCCATTGCCACCATTGTCATCATTTTGGATCCAAATCGAGGACACCATAACAAAGATTGGATAAATCATCAATAATTCCATGCAAAAAGAAATAATATTCCATTTAGGTGACGCAACCTATAGGATCCAATTCATCAATTTTTTTCGCCTCAATTCTGGGAGGGCTAAGGTCTCAGGAAAAGTGGGTAGTATGAAGAACTTGGTAATGGGAAGAGTCATGGTCATCCTGATAATATGGTTGTTCAGAAGATGAAGGGTTCTGGGAATGACCCAGGAAGTGTTCTTTGAGGTCTTTGATGTGGGAACATTTTTCCTTGAGGATCTCAATAACCGAATTGATTGAACTAAGGTTGGGATTGATAGTATTGATGTCTTCCTGGTTCTGGTGGGTGTCAAAAATAAAGGCATTGAGTTCTTGGGATTGTGTGGTAGCTGTAAGTTTTAAACCTGTGAAGTACAACAATGAATATAGATTCTTAAGAAAAACATAAATTAATAAATGGCTTATTCACATAGTACACAAAGATTTATACCGGAAACCCTCAACTGGGAAAACCTTTCTTATTTCATTATATCGAATTTAACCATTCACCATACAATATATACATTGTTTTTAGGTATTCTATAGATACCAAAATCCTAATCCCTTAATCCCGAATTAATTTAGAAAACCACTAAAAATAGAAAAAACCGCCCAAAAAACAAAAATTGGGGGCGCTGCCCCGAACGCTGCACGTAACTGGGGGGGAATACCTAACCCCCCTAGGAATCGCCTTGTCCACATGACACAAACAGAACTACTACAAGGGATCGTCAGACGTAGTTGTCGAATATGATGCGCCTACACACACACATGCAAAGAATATAACACATACCCAACAATAGTCATGCGGACAAATGGTATAGGGGAAACAAAAGGGCTATGGAGGGGTGGGTGGGACCACAAAGAAGAAGGGTGCCAAATGATAGGTACCACTACGATCAAGGAGAAAAGGAGGATCCAAAGGGATAAGGTCCAAATAAGGGTGCCAAATAAGGGTCAGGTCCACAAAAAAAAAATTGTGTTAAAAATGATAGGTATCACTGGAATCGGGGTGAAGAGAGGAACCCAGTAGGATAGGTCCCAAATAAGTGTGTCGACGGGACCACTATATGATTTTTTTTTACTCCTGCAGAGTTATACTCTAGCCTGAATAATATTGTAGTGACAAGATGCCCAAATGATTAACAGGAATAAGTGTTTAGTAATTTTTCAACCAGAATTCAGAAGGAACAGTTGCGCGACAATAGATCTTGTCTATTCTATTTTTTTTTGTTTTTTCCCCCACGGGTGGGATATTCAGGGTTTCTAAAGACAATGGTTTTCCCTATGCTATAGCTCTCTGATATACATCCAGGTTCCAATAGTAGTACTCGACCCAATATCTCAGGGAACCAACTAAGGAGGCTAGACTGTGGCCTTAGCCGTACTACCCGAGTACCCAAGTACTAGACAGTATCTTCTCGAGTGTTGTTCTCGGTGGCACTATAAAAGTCAGGTGACCGATTTATTTATCTATGGAAATCTTCATAATATCTATGCCAATCCATATATAGGTGTTGTATGATGCACCACCACTCAAAGGGGTACCAACATAGGTTACAAGGGTGGCCAACATATGAGCGCTTAAGTACCACTTGCATTTACTGCGTGTATGACTCCTTGACTGTGGGTTTATGCACGTAACGACAGATCTCTGTAGCTTTAAGAAGCCAGAATACGTCTCTACCCTGAAAAAATTTAACCCATAATTTTCTGTCGAGGAAGGTGCTATGGTACCACTTGTAGTATTTTGGATATAAAATAGTATGTAGAACAAATATATTTTAGCATAGAAATGGAAGAAAAACAATGATATAACTGGAACAATACCATAATAATACCAAAATAACACCAGAAAGAGAACCTTGATTAATGATAGCAATGTTCATTTGCCTCTTCGAAGGGGAAACCTCTGGCAGAGCAGATCTCTATTACAATAATATCCAAGAAAATATTTCTCATACCCTCTATTCCTATTTATACTAAATCTATCTATTCAAAAGAACAATCTAGAGGAAGATCCTTCTAGAAGAAAAATATTCTATTAGGTCTTCTTACATTTGACTTATTCTTCCTTATTGCTAGGACTTATTAATATTGGCCTTTATTACATGGAATTATATTATTCTACCTATGTGAGGGGTTAGGGAGGTTAGGTCCCTAACAGGTGGAGGCATGAGAGTTTCTTCCAATTCTTTAATTTTCTATTTCAATAGAGTGTTTTATTCCTCCATATTTGGAATTGAAACATCTAGTGAATCCCCTGTAACTTTATGAATGGATGACAATATAGAAGGAAACATATTTCTTGTATCAGTGATGGACCACAACTTCCCTCTTTTACTCTTTGTAGTTCTTCAAAGACTAATTTCTTAGATTCCCTATCAAAAGAGACATTTTGTACAAGAAAATTCTCTTCATCACAGAATGTCTCCTTTTAGATCATGAGTGCAGAAATATGTTGTACATTTTATCTAGCAGGTACTTCTACATTTGGGAAAGTGATATTTTCAATATCCACATCCAAGTCCATATTATCCAATAAGAAAAAAATAATTGGTGCATGTGTTTATTCTCCCTCTTGTTGTAAATTAGTCCTTTTTCTTTTAATTTTTAACTTGTGCGGGTTTTCCAGGTTCCCCTTGGGAGGGTTTCTTTCTTCATCATCCCCTGAATTATTACTCTATATTTTTCTTAGGTGTGATGTCCCAGGATGAGGATTTGTCTTTGGTAGAGAACTTATTCAATAAATAACTGGTGACTGAGCATTCTTCTCATTTGAAGGCTTACCTCTTTCCCTATAATGCTCTATGGTACTTATGACAATTTTCGTATCATCGGAGTGTCTATCATTTTCTTGATTATTAGGGTTATGGCTATCATTCTCCTCTTCTACGATTATGGCTGAATTTATGAGTGCAGGGCTGAGCCCATCTAAAATCAAATGATTGTAAAAAAGGTGACTAGGGTCAAAACCATTGATTTCCTTTGCATATCTCAAGTTGGAATGGTCGAAATAGGCAGCATATTCATCAATCTTGGAAATTCCTCTAAGAAAAATTTCACCAACTTTCCATGGGAGAGGTATGAATTGATTTTTTCTTTTCTCAGAAAAGGTGTGAAACCATAATTTATATTGTCTATCTACTTCAATAATAAACAACTTATCAGATATATAATATGGAAGAAAAATTGGTTTTTCGTTAGAGAAGAAAACCCTGATGATATTGTAAAGAGAATGCGTCCAATGAGAGTCGGGAAGTGTCTTCCCCAAATAATAGTTTCTTGAATTTAGACAAAAAATCATAGTATACATGATAGAAATGATGACTAAATCTCTGTCTCAATAAATATTGATACCACATGGTCATAGGGTCCACCTTTACTTTCACTCTTCGAGCAATATTTAAACCCTCAAAAGTATGACAATAGGTAATAGAAAATATCAAATAAGCTGACATATAAAACTTCTTTTTAGTATTGAAATTTGTCAGTTGTGCAGTAATTTCATCCGAAATAATCTCGGCTCAGTCAAATATTGCATTTTCATGAACTACAAAAAGCAGTATCGACAATGCCAATTAGGGAATGGTTTCTGTGGATTCTTGGCCAACAATTCGAGTAAATAACCAGGAAATTTATTTAAAAGGATTTTTTAAAGAACTTACTTGAATATTGGATATATCTTCTGGCATTGATGTAGGGACATGTAAATATTATTGAAGAAGTTCAATTCCATTAATTTTTCTTTTTAGAAAATTTATGGCTTCCTCCCCTTTGTAAACAAGGTTCGACTCTGGAAATTTCAACATCTCCCTAAATATTGAAGGAAACAAGGAAACAAGAGAACTGATCTGCAATATGATGACCCTTTTTTTATGGATAAACTTTTTGATGCACAAGGTGACAATATCCTTGAATTCAAAAACTTCCAGGACGCAACCTATGAGAGCTATCCCTGAAGTCCACACCTTGTTGTTTTCTTTACCCAACAGATTTTAATAATACCAATATGACCGGGACCGATGATAGTTATGGAATTCTCTAGTGAAGAGGTTCAAGGTATCTCCACAAAATTGATGTTTTCTCATGAATAACTTCGCGGAGCTGGCCAAATTTTCTTGTAATATTACTTTTCATAGTAAAATGATTTCAAGTTAGTTTTTTTTTGATGGAAGCATTAACTCGAAATAAATATGAATAGCCTCGATATAAGCACCATTAATTAAAGACCATTTTATAAATGAATTTAGTAGTTATTTCCATAAATATAATATTAAATGTGTCATAGAGAAATGTGAAAGAAGGGACACACGATGAAAGAGAGTCATGGTGAACGATTGGAATGGAAAATCAAGTCCGTGAGTCCAAAGATTTGCAAGTCCAGAAGTCTGAATAGATGAAATGGTTAAGTGTTGAAATATGCCGGGAGAACTATGGGAGAAGTGGAGGTATAACATGTAGGTCTGCGAGTCTACAAGTCCACAAGTCTGGGATGAAAAAATAATATAAGTGTTGGGCGGACTGATATATGGGTAAAGGGAACATAATACACGTATGAAGGTCTGTGAACGTCATTAAAACAACTAAGTGTGGTAATATTGATACAAAAAAGAAAAGGGAAAAGGGGGAAAATGAGAGATTAGGGAAGGGAAATTATAGAAGGTGAATAAAAAAGGTTAGAAAAGAAAACGGGAAAATAGAAATAAAAGGGGAAGAACGAAAGGGGTTCAACAAAAGCCTTTCTGCAAATTAAAATATTCCCAATGCGATAATCATATCTTGTCTTGGTGGATATCATGCAACCCATAAAATATGAATTTTTCATCCTCTTATTCATTAACAAATATGTCTTCATTTTATTCAAGGAATACATGTAGTCCATGCTTTTCAAACAATTTTTTTGACAACATTCAGTTGAAATCAATTCACTTATGGGAATTTATTTAGTGAGAAATTCTTTCCTAGAGCTTGTATAAATAGAATAATTTGGATTGATATAAAAAGGTCTAGTCTCGGTCCTAGACACAATGTTTCTTTGCAATGTGTCCATTATTTCATCATCCTCACTAGAAGGAATTTCCTCATCACCGAAAGGAATATCAAGCAAAACATTGTCAGGAGACTTAACAAGAGAATGTCGATCACCTTGATTTGTTGCAGCTGAATGATTGAGAACATGATCTTAATTCCTAGATCTATCATCATATTTATTGATAATCTCGTTGATGAGAGGAATATCAAACTCACTAGAACAATATTACCATCCTCACCAATGTCATTGGATATTCCATGAAAATATTCACTTGAAGGAAAATCATCATCACCCTTAAGACTATCAATGCCATTAATATCTTCACTTGGAGTAAAAATTACATCATCGTCATCGATACCTTGAAAATCCTCATTTGGAGGAAATCATCATCAACATTGTTTCCACCGTTTACATAATCATATTCACTACTTTCGAAATCCCCACTTGAGGGAAATTCTTCATCATCCTGCTTAGTGCCTAAAAATTCTTCATCAGTATCTTGAAAAACCTCACTTGGAGGAAAATCATCATCATCAATATTGTTTCCTTTGAATTCCCCACTCGGGAAAGAGTGTCCACCACTGGCATAATCATCTTCACTACTTTGAAAATTCCCACTTGAGGGAAATTCTTCATCATCCTTGTTATTGCCTTAAAAATCCCCACTTAGAGGAAAATCTTCATCATCCTCATCGATACCTTGAAAATCATCACTTGGAGAAAAATAATAATCACCAACATTGCTCCCTTTAAATTGCTGAATAACATTGCTTGCACTATGATCAACTTCTGACTAGATGAGAAATATGATGCCTCATTTACATTACAAGCATTCCCATCGCATTTGCTAGTCCCAAAAGAAGAGGTATGTGAACAATTTGTCAATGCCTCAAAAATAAAATCTTATTTATTTGAAGAAGCCATCACTTCACACTAAGAACATAGAATGATACAAATTCTCACCCTCCCAATGACAATTTTATAACTTGCAGAATGAACTTTTCCCTCCA
>ML819144.1:12868-34561 GCA_009831015.1 Picea engelmannii | reverse complement strand
ATGGTTTGGCATATAGTTGTTGCTCCTTTAGTAGTTGTAGCACCTTGTCAACATGTCGCACATGATCCTCCCAAGACTTGTTATAGATTAGTATATCATCAAAAAATACTAACACAAATTTTCGAAGGAAGGGATTGAAAATGAAATTCATCAACCCTTAGAATGTGAAAGGTGCATTTGTAAGGCCAAAAGGCATGACCAAAAATTCATAATGGCCTTCATGAGTTCAAAATGTTGTTTTTGGGATATCTTATTCCTTCATTCTAATCTGGTGATACCTTGAACGAAGATCCAACTTTGTGAAATAGATTTTTCCATGTAGTTCATATAACAATTCATCAATGATGGGAATTGGAAACTTATCTTTAATAATGATCTTGTTGATTTATCTATAATCTGGACACACACGCCTTGAGCCATATTTCTTGAATACCATTACCACCGGTGCAGAGTAAGAACTTTGGCTAGGTCTAATAATGCCAACCTCTAACATTTCTTCAACCATGCGCTCAATTTCACTCTTCTGGGCGTAAGGGTATTTGTATGGCCTGATGTTAGGAGGAACACTCCCAGAAATTAGGTGAATATCATGATCATGATTTTGAGTGGGTGGAATACCTTTGGGAATATCTTCAAATACTTTGGAATGATTACCAATGATCCCTTGGATATCTAGAGGAATAGATGGCTTAGATGTTTGAACATCTAGTGATCATAGTTGTTCAATAATACCTTGATGCCCCTTTTTCAATAATGTTTTCATGCCATTAGAGCTTATCACCTTACTGGGTTTCCCTATGATACCTCTTAACTCAATTTATTTTCCTTCCAATGAAAATTTCATGAAAAGTTCTTGAAAATTAAAAGCCAACGTTCCTAATGATTGTAACCATTGGATTCCTAGTACAACATCATCATCACCCATTGGTATAGAAATCATTGGACTATTCATTACATATTCCCCCATAAAAAGATTGATCTTATTTCATTTTCCTAAGAAATTGATAGTTCCTCCATCTGCAATCATTACTTGAAACTCTGGCGCTGGATATACAAAACGATTGAGAGTTTTGGCTAATTTATAGTGAATGAAATTATGAGTATTGCCATAATCAATTAGGACTATTACCTTTTTCTTTTTGATATATACTTTGATCTTGAGGGTTTGAGGAGTGCTAATTCTAGCCAATGCATTAAAAAATATCGTGGGAATCAACTCTTCAGACGAAATTTCTTCTACGTTTTCATCTTGAGATGGTTATTGTTCTTGTTCTTCTTCCTCTTCACAATATATGTAGAATAATTTCTACTCACCACACTTGTGTCCCTTACTGTACTTGCTGTCACAATTAAAGCATAAACCTTTTTCTTTTCTTTCCTCCAATTTTTGAGGTGTCAACCTTGTAGGTTGAGGTGTTTTAGAAGAAGGAGCATTATTCTCTCTATAGTTGTTAGGATTGGTCCTTCTAGTAGCCATAGCCATATTTTTACTTTCAACATTTCTTGCCACCCTAAATGCATTCTCAAATGATTTGGGTTCAGGTGAACCTCATGTTGTATGTTATCCTTTAAATTTCCTATGAATACATCAATCAAGTGCTCATTTGGAATATTTGATACCTTTATATTCAATCTTTGGAAGTTCTCAATGTGCTCTGTAACTGAACCCTTTTGCTTGAGATTTATAAATTGGCTAAAGAAGGTATTTCTCCTTGTATCCTCATAGTGTGCTATCATTTCTTCCATGAAAATTGTCCAAGTGATGAGTGATTTGTGAGAACAAAGCCATCGATACCATACAAATTGATTGGGTTCTAAATATAAAGAAGCAATTCGTACATTTTGTGTATGTGGCACATTATGTAGATCAAATAATTGCTCCATTTGAAGTATCCATGTGATTGGGTCCTTGCCATCAAAATTCCTCATATCGATCTTAGGAACGTGGTTGGTATTCAACCTAAAGTTGGAGTTTCTCCATTCTTGATTCACCTTCCTTGTGTCCTCATCATGAATTTCATGGGATACATTTTCACTTTCAGGTGTCCTCTCTATTAGGAAATTTGTCAATCCTTCCATGATGTCCCCTTTTAAACCCTCCATCATCTCTTGTAGTTCATCTTGTGTTACTATCTTATTTTGTAAATCATTTATGTCCCTACGCATTTCTTCACCTTCATCAACGTTCCATGTAGGATTTTCTGGAGGCTTATTTGGCGTAGAAGTTCCCTTTTTGGGTGGCATGTTGGCCAAGTATCACTTTGAGCCTTGATTTTGAGGTGGTTCTGCTAGGCAATATTTCTTCTGATGTATCTCCAATGTTTCGGCCCTTCTGGGTATAAAAATTTCTATTTTGTAGTTCTATGGTATTTCTTCTCTGCAATGCCATAGGTCTAATCAAAATTGGATGTGCCAAGTTGAATTTACGGTAACTTCCCCACAACTTGCTGCTTTTTGGCCTTTCCAGGAGATCTCACTTGTATAGTATGCCCCGCACAAAATGATTGATATAAAATTCTGAAACTTGTACCAGAAATACTACAGACTGTCCACTAGCCAATGCAACTAGTCTCACTCAATTTGGATACTCTAGGAAGAAGTTACGATTTTTTAACTTAAACATCTTCTTGAGACTAGTCAATAGGACTAGTCATATACCCTATCTTCCACATGGTGTATCTACAAATGTCAGATGACCCAGAATCTAAACGTTTTACCACCGATGCCTTGGTAATGTCTATGAATATCCTCTGGATTTTAGGGTCTGAAATGTTACATAAATTTTTTTATAGCGAAAATTCTGCAATGACTCAATTCAGGATGATTCCAGAACCCTATCTTTCACAGGATGTATCTCCGAAAGTATAAGCCCTAAGGAGCTGAAATTTTAACCCAACGTACCTTGATTTGTATACTAAATATACTCCAAGTCATTCCTTCTGAAACGTTGTAGAAAACAAGTTATAATGAAAATTCTAAGGTGTCTCAGATGTAGCAGCAAAACCCCAAGATCTTGAGCTCTGATACCATATGTTAAGAACCAAATATCAATATAGCATAGAAAAACCTTAGAATAAGTACTCAATGCCTTGAAAAAAAGAGAAATTTAGATAATAAGCCTTTTCGAGTGGGTAACCTCCTTATGGCCACATAAGTGTACAATTACAAGATGATTTCAAATGAAAATGTCTCCTTAGTATATATAGGATACTAGGAGGTATAAATACAACTAATGGATTAAAGCCGACATAAATAAAATAACATTACTAATGTAATATTCCCCAATTAAGGGGTAATGAGCCATCATTTAAGGCTTAACATAAGGGTTCTCTGCCCTTTCCTTGTTAATACATGTACTTAGCCTTCCTTATGGTCTTTGTCAAAGTTTTGGGCTCATCATATTGAATATTACCTTTATTAAAGGATGATGGTCCACTCAATAACCGTTGTGTATTCACCATCTCATCCTTGATAAACTCCACATACTTCAACAATTCCAAGAACTTATTTTCATATTCTTCCATGGTCGTGCTTCCCAACTAGAGTTCAAAGAAATCTTGCATCTTCTTGTCATATAAATTATCTAAAAGATAATCCTTTTGGAAATACCTCTTGAACTGCTTCCAAGTGATCCTACTCTCTTAATGTGTTCAACCTGCTTCAGCTAGTCCCACCACATAACAACTTTTCCAAGCAAATGGTATGTGGAAATTATGGCTTCTAGGTTAGATGAGTAGTTGTGTAGCTGAAAATAATTCATGATTCCCAAAAACCATGATTCAACACCATATTCCCTTTCTCTTTCACCATCAAAGGAGGGTGAATTAAGCTTCCTCAAATCTCCTTGCAAAATGTCCAATTCATGCCTTCTTCTTTGGTGCCTAGCATGAGACACTTCTAGACTGCTTATGGAGTCTTCAGATGCATAGAATTTTCTTGTTGAATAAGGAGGTGAGTGATTTTTATGAATTTTTCTATTACTTCTTGAATGACCAAATCTTTTGTACTTCTCTCTTATTTCATGCTTCCTACCTTCTTCCTCTTGTTTTGGGTTTGATCTATTATTTTCATGCATATGCAATTGATTTAGGATTTGCATCACTTGAGAATTTATTTAATTTTTTTCTCTCATCAACTTCTCATTTTCTACTTTGTCACTCTACACTTATATTCTCAATATTCTCACATTCTCTATTAATGTTTCTTGTTCCCCTATGATATTGTTGCCATTGATTCTGCATCTACATTGACAACACTAATATTTTAACCTTTTGTTGCTTTATCATGACTGAAGACTCCCTCTCCTTCCTCCATGTCATAAATATGCATCCTTATCTTGAAATGATATGTTTATATCCCTTAATTATGAAAAATGTGCAAGCAACCATTTTTGTTAGAAATTTGCATATTATAGAAATTTGTCAATTAATGATACATGTCTTTTTTCTGCTTAATTCATGAAAAATTATTTCATATTTCTCCCAATTCTAATAATTACATATTGTTCTTCTCTGAACCATCTTTTCAATGACTATTGTCTTGTTCAATTATGAGTCTTGAGCATAAATTTATTGATGGAAAAGGAAATGAAGGAAATATTCATTATCACATGCAACATTGCTTCAATGCTCAACAATTTTACGATCATTCCTCCGTATTTAATATTGATCATTGATTCATATTGATGGTTTCACTATGGGTCTAAGGCATATCTCCTCCTCATTTCAAACTTCCACAACCTCCAAATTACACCCTCAAGTTCTGCCACACTCACTTTGCCTCCATAATTAGAAACTTTTATAAGTATTTCATCATGAGTCTACAAGACATCCTAAGCCATCGGATATTTATCCCTCTGGGCCATCCAATCTGTGACACATGGTGACCTCCTAGGTCATCTTATCGACTCTCCATACTTAATCATTTTTCATATCTCACTATGGGTGGAGGGTCTACGTCACTTGCCCAACTCTTATATCTATGATCTTGTCCTTCTGATTGATTCCTAATACTTAGTCGATCAAGATTTCATTATGGGTTTGTGGGTTTACAACACTTTCATTCAATCCTCCATGGTCTCATCCGTCCGAATGATCCTCCATACTTAGTCGAATTTTGAGAATTTCACCGCAGGTCTGTTGGTATACAAAAATTTCATTCAATCATCCATGATCTTCTTCCATCCGACCAATCCTCCATACTTAGTCAATTTTTTATAATTTCACCACGAGTCTGTGGGTCTATGACACTTTCATTCAATCCTCCACTATCTTGTTCTTCTGACTAATCCTCCATACTTAATTTAATTTTGAGAATTTCACCGCGGGTCCATGGGTCTACAACGCTTTCATTCAATCCTCCATGGTCTTCATCTGTTCAACCGATCCTCCATACATATTCGAATTTCAAGAATTTAACCATGGGTCTGTGGGTCCATGCCCATTCTTTACATACTCCTGATTCTTCGTCCTGCTCCCATCTCCACGATGTCTTGATACTTAGTCATTTTTTGACATCTCTTGTGCTAATTTTGTAGATGAAGTGTCTTCTACACGGCGTCTTCTTCACTTTCTAGATGAAATGGCATCGATATGTGTCCTGAAATGTGGCACTATACATGGAAACTATAGAACTGCTTATTATAGAACAGGTGTAGACTCCCTCTGATGTGGCAATCATTTGAATGGAAACGTGGCATTGATGAGGTTTTTATTACGATGCTAATGTAGTTGAGTTGGATTATCGGGCATGGGATTTAATCCTTTGATCTTCAAGGATAAATAGTTAGGATTAAACCATCTTTGAATCCATAATTCTCCACAACAAAAGTTAATTCCTTACGCGGGGTTCCATACTCACTCGTTCTCATTTAACCATGTGACTCTGCCTTTTCTTTATAAACCATTTGTATTTGTTTTCCTTTATGAATGTTGGATATATATAGATATATTGATTGCCACCATTCATATTGTCCTGAGCAGTGGGGACCTTACTTCCAAGATTGACACTACTTAGATCTATAGTGAGATTCATCTAACTTTATTTCGCTCCACTTACCTTAATCTTGTGCAACCCCGAATCGATTTCAAAAAAAAATATTCAGAAATTAAACAGTGCATAGCTATATTTTTAGTCAAATACTCCTCAACATACAGGGGTATCTTCTACTCCCTTTGTCTTGATCGATTCATATAATAATTCCAAAAAATATCCTCATGCAAAATCTTATGTTATCCTGTAGAGAAGTAATCTTGTAGCAAGCCTTTAAGTCCTGGTGCTATAACCTATAGCTTTGATACCACTCTGTGACATACTCATCCACCAACAGGTTGGCCACACTACTTCAAAACGCGTTTCGAGAACTGATTTCAAATTCCGATAATAATTAATTAATAAAGAAGCATGAAAGACACACATACAGTAATAAAGATCCATGCTACAACATAAAATGCATGCATGATATACCATGCACAACAATAACCAACAAGAAGGCACATTATAAATATAAATCTCAGAGATAATAATTAATACATAGCGGAAATAAATATTCAAGCAAAGGAAACCATGATAGAGACAACTTATCTTAAACAAAACCAATCACCAACTAAATGAAAACCAAGGACATTCCACCCAACCTTAGAAGTTTTTGTTTATTCACTCTCAATAACAATGTCACCCCCAATCTAGGGCTATGAATCCATAAGGACAGGTTCCAAAGTGACACTCAACTTTCCAAGACAGTCAAAACTCAAGCTATCATAGGTTTCTCAAAACCACACAACAATCAAAAGTACATCAACTCTCTTCTCTCCATCCTACACCACCCAAAGACAATGAACCCCTTTCACTTCCACATAATCCTTCATGTTGTCCACTTCTTTCCATGGATCTAGTGCATCTGGTCAAGAATCGCCATGCTAGGACTCTCAAGAATCACAACTGTGATCAAGATTTAACACATGCCAATGCATATCATGCATACATGCTCTAATTCATGGTTGGATCACACCAACAATTACTACAACCAATAAAACAATGGATTTTATTTTCAACAATTCATTCCCATGTTCCCACCAAGAACCAGAATGAATGAATTGAATGATAGATTGAAAATGGAGAAGAACCCCCCAAACAACCCACAAGAGAGGTTTATATAATTATATGGAATCAAGAACCATATGGCCTTCCCCCAAGAAGCTCATGTAACCATTTTTCTCAATTAAAACCAAGATGGTGAATAAAATAATAATAATAAAATACTCGGCCCCTTTAGCCCCCTCTCTTGTGGAATCATATCCCCCTATAACTTTTGTCCTTGTCCATCTTGTAGCCAATGATGTTTTTTATCATTTGCAATTTTCAAAGTATTACATTTCTTAGGCACTCCATCTGATTTTTAACTATTCATGCACTCCAACCTTTCATCAAATAAAAAAAATTCATTATTAATTCGGGGAATAAAAAATGGGGCATTATAGTTATCCATGTCATAATCATAAAAATCTACATCACTACCACTGCTCTCCTTGATCATTCTCCTCCTCCTCCTTTTATATATACAATCCAATCTATGCATCTGCTAGTGTGGAGTATGACCCCTCAATATGATCACCATCATCAAAAGCGATCAACTCTATCATTGATTCATTAAGATCCAAGTTGGCTAACACTAGCTCAACACTATTTTCCAAACATAGATCATTAGGAAACACATCCCACATATTTGTCTTTCCATTCAACCAATCCTCCCTCTACCTATAAATAATATATAGGTTGGTGTGCACATACACCATTGTCTTTTCCATGGACTAATCAAGCCTGCTCTTCTTCACACTATACAAATTTTGATATGTGCTCTAATTCTTCTCGCAACAAGAGGATGAAGTAACCTGAGAGAGGAGCCTAATGGATAATTGGTGTATAAGAGGGAATTTCCCCCCAAGAGTTTCCTACCAAGCATAGGGATTCTTATCCCCCCTATCTCTGAGCACATAACAACCTCCAAATCTCCCAATACCAGTGTACAAATCTATGAATCCTTCCTTGTCTATGATTGACTGTTGAAAATCCTCAAGTTGCAGTGTTTCAACTTCCTCCAACATTGTCCTAAGTTGGTATGAGAACTTTTCATGCTCACCATGCATGCTTCACATCATACTCTTGCTAGCATTTATCATCATTCTTTGTTTTTTTATCTTATAACTATCATACACTTTTCACCTCCATGCCTAAATTGCATTCTCACCATTTTCTTGCACCCATTCTTCTTCATGTGCACTTATATATAGGATGTGTATCTTATATTGTGCTTCTATTTTCTCTCTTAACTCTATTACATCTTTCTTGTGTTGTGCTCTCATGTTGTATGCTCATTACACTTAGTATTATATTTGACACTTATGCATCAACTTACACTTACAAAGAAAATATTATGTTTTATCTAGTTAATATTTTATCCCTCTATAATCATATTTCCCTTGCTAATGTTTTGATACCCAACTTCAAAAACCAAAATAACATCCTTATTCGGAACATTATTTTATTTCACTAAGACTATTTGTATTCACTGCGCCACATCTTAACTACCTTACCATTCAAAATTTTCTTAATTTCCGTTTGCTTCTTTCTCACATCTACATATTTAAATACAAATCTACCTTTCTACATTCTTCATCAGTTGCACCATCCTCATCTATGACAATCTCCTCTTCCTTGCACTTGTACAAGTTTGCAACTGATTGAATATGGGTGACATGTTGAATTATTTGGAAACTTGACTTTGCACACATTTTATATCCAACATGGTCCAATATTCTTTGCATTCAAATTGTTATATGGGCATATAGGATAGAGCTCTTTCTTCAAATACACCATGAACATATCTCCCATTGTTAATGACTTGAGCCTCCATAATGCATCCATGTGCACCATGTATTATGCCCTATTATTCTTCAATCTATCTTGAACCTATACATGCAATTGCATCATCTAATCTATGAATCATCATTTTATATTGACAAATGATCAACCAAATTTGTAATCATCTTAGTTTCCTTCCATATAATTCTAAATGATGAATATCCTATTTGACTATTTACAAAGTTGTTGTATGCGAAAATTGTTAGGGACCTAACCTCCCTAACCCCTCACATAGGTAGAATAATATTTTTTCTATTTAATAAAAGCCGACATTATTAAATAAGTTCTATATAATTATGTGAACAAGTCTAATGTAAGAAGACTTAATAGAAGATTTTGCTTCTAGAAATATCTTCCTCTAGAATTTTATTTAGAAGATAGAATTAGTATAAATAAGAGTAGAAGGCATGGGAGATTGTTGTCTTGAGAATTATTGTAATATAGCTATGCTTTTCTAGATCTTTCCCCCTCGAAGAGGCAAGTCAATTTAGATTTCTATCAATAAAGGTATCATTGTTGGTGTTTCTATTTTCTATATTTTATTGTTCCAATGGTAATTTCTCATATATTTATGCTTATGTTTATTATATTACATATGTAAACTTACAAGTGGTATCAGAGCTCTTTCCTTTGCGGAAACTGTGGGAAATTCTTTTCAGGGTAGAGACATGTACTTCTTATGTATTTAAAGCACAAAGATTTGTCATTTAGTGGGTAAAATTTTGGATTGGGAAGACTACACATAGGAAATACATATAGTTTCATGGGGTTACTAAAAATAAAACATTTCACCTTGTTGTAAACCTCTGTAACCACTGTTGGTACCCCTTCAAGTAGAACTACATCAAACATAATGTGTACATGACCATCACTCCCACATACTTTCAGGTATATCAAGGGTACCATAGGTCTCCTGAAACCAACTCTAGATCAACCGATATGTCACCTGACTACTATAGTCAAACTGATAACAACACTTGGTAATATATTGTCTAGTACCTGGGTAATCAGGTAATGCGACTAAGGGTATGGTCGAGCCTCCTTAGTTGGTTCCCTAAGATATTGGGCCAAGTACTACTGTTCGACCCCACATGTTTATCAGAGATCTATAGCATATGAAAAAACCTTGTCTATAGGAACCTAGAAAACCTTAACCCTTGGGAACATAACAAAATACAAAAGGAACATAAGGGATATCTTGCCACGCAACCCTCCCTTCTCCATCCTGGTTGTGAAATTCCTACACAATTTTCCATGTTAATAATTTGGGCATTTTGTCACTGAAGTATTCTTAAGGCTGGAGTATAACTCAATAGGAGTAAAAAAAAATAGTTCTCTCTTCAACACTCTTATTTGGGGCTTATCCCACTAGATTCCTCTCTCTGTCCTGATCACAGTGGTACCCATCACTTATATGTCTTTTTTTCTATGGACCCACCCACCGTTCCTGACGCCCTTATTTGGAACCTATCCCATTAACTTCCTCTCTTTGCACTAATTTTCCTGGTACCCTTTGCTAGTAACCCATTTTCTATGTGGACCCACCAACTCCAGTCACTCCCCAATGGCCCACACCCACAACCAAGACTTTGATAGCCACATCATTTCCTTGGAAAAATCCAATGAGAAATCTAAGAAAGATATCTCTGACCTTAATTCCAACATTGCTTCGATCAATTCTCGGCTCCACGAACTTGACATCATCAATGCCCGACTCACGGATTTAGAAGAACTTCCAACAATAATGAGAAAACTAACAATAATGTTTACCCAATCCCAAGATACTCTCTCTTCTACACCACCTTATAAACCAGAAGGAATTGAATCCTATAATTCCATGCCTTTTTATTCCAACCACTTTCAATGCGACTTGCATCTTCCCAAAGTTGAGGTGAACAAATTTGATGGCTTGGATCCCATAGGCTGGGTCACTCAAATGGAACATTATTTATCTTTTCATGGAACCACTGATGAATTGGTAAAACTTCATTACGACATCCTCTAACTGGATATTGAATGTTGGAAATGATGGAAATGGCGTAAATATTCATGCCAAGGGTATGTTGCTTGGACATAGTTTGTGGCCGAACTTTATGACTACTTATGACTATAAGTTGAAATAGTTTGGCATAGTGGAACACTTTATTTCCACCTTTTATCACTTGGATTTCAAAATGAAGGGCATGTCATATGCCTTCTTCAGGGAATGTTTTATCATTGGTCTAAAGGATTAAATATGAGCCCAGGTCCTAATGGCTCACCCCCATACTTGGTTGGAAGCTACTAAACATGCCAAGGAAGCACAATAGGTCATCTCTTCCCAAATTCAAAAACCCTCTTTTATTCCTCTCCCTCCACCCCCCAATCCTTCCCCTCAGGACACTCCTCTCAAGATCCATAAATTAACTAAGGTAGAAATCGATGAACGCTAACTCGAAGGCCTTTCCTATAGTTTTTATGATAAATATTTTCCGGGGAACAAGTGTAAAGAACAAAATATTTTTATGTCCATTTTCGAGGATGTTTCTAACATGGATGTTGATGTTTCCCCTGTTGAAGAAATACCCCAAGCAGATGATCCTACTATGTCCTCTAATCATATAGAAGTTGAATTGTTGATTTCACTCAACTCCCTTACTGGATTCTCTACTCCCCAAACCCTCAAGTTAATTGGCTACATTAAGCATAGGAAAGTCATCATCCTATTTGATAGTGGAAGCACCCACAATTTTATTCATTGCTGCATTTCCCAAGAAATCAATTGCTATATCCGCACAGTCAACAATTTTCAGATCATGATTTCCAATGGAGGTTCCATGAAATATGGGGGGCATTGTGAAAATGTGTTCCTGCAAATTGGTTAGTACCACCTGAAATCTCATATGTTTACTATCAACATGGGTAGTCTTGACATTGTTCTTGGTGATGAATGGTTATTCACTCTAGGCCTTATCACCGTAGATTTTAAGGAATTGACCATAAAATTCCAACATAAGGGACATCAGTATAAGTTCCAAGGAATCATAAAAGGCCCCTGAGAACATCAATTCCCACCGCATGGAAAAACTACTAAAAAAAGGTCATTCTGGAATTATTTCTTGACTCCATTCCATTCAAGTAGTTCATACACCCTCTGTGCATTCTAACCTCCAAGGTATACTCTCCCAACACCAAGTTGTTTTCAAACTCCCCACGGACCTCCCCTTCCAATGTTGTCGATGATCATTCCATTCCTCTAGTACTAGGTAGTATTCCTTCCAATGTTCTTCCTTATCGTCATCCCTTTGCCTAGAAAAATTAAATTGAGAAAATTGTTCAAGAGTTACTAGAAGCGGGTGTTATCCTTCCTAGTACCAACCCCTATTCTTACCTTGTATTCATGTACTAAAAAAGGAAGGCACTTGGTTCATGTGTCTTGATTTTCACGCTCTCAACAAACACACCATTAAAGAAAAAATTCCAATTCCTATCATTGATGACCTTTTGGATGAATTGAGTGGTGTTCATTACTTTACCAAACTTGATATCAGTTCTGGATACCACTAGATACATATGAAAGAAGAAGACATTCCCAAGATTGCTTGGTCATTCCCTTTGGACTATGTAATTCCCCCTCCACTTTTCAAAGTCTCGTGAATCATGTCTTCCTTACTTTCCTCTGTCATTTTGTCTTAGTTTTATTTGATGATATTCCCATCTAAAGTAAAACTTGGCAAGCCCATCTCACCCATGTGGATCAAGTTCTACATATACTATCTAAGCACCAAATTTTTCTCAAACAATCTAAATGTTCTTTTGGAGCCTCTGAAGTTGAGTAATTGGGTCATATTGTCGAAAAAGATGGTGTACATGTGGATCCTAAGAAAACTGAAGCTATGAAGGACTAGCCTCACCCTAAAATTCTTAAAAGTTTGCATGGTTTCCTAGGTTTAACATGATATTATCACAAGTTTGTTCATAATTATGGCCAAATTGCAGCTCCTCTCACTGTGCTCCTTAAAAACAATGATTTCAGTTGGACTCCAACAACTAATCAACCCTTCCATGCCTTTAAGGAGGATATGTAGATGAATATTTTCTTGGAACTACTAGACTTCAACAATACTTTTGTCTTGGAATGTGATTCTTTAGGGAAATGAATTGGGGAAATCCTCATACAAGATGGCCGACCTTTGACTTTCACTAGCAAACAAATTTCAAAGTGAAATTTGGGCCAATCAACTTATGAAAAATAAATTTTGGATATTTTGAATGCAATGGATCTCTAGCGTCCTTATATATTGGGAAAAGGATTCCAAATTAAAATTGATCATCACAGCCTCAAGTATTTTCAGGAACAAAGAATTCCATCTCTGAAGCAACAAAAATGGGTGACCAAGATGTTTGGATATGATTTTGAGATCATTTGCAAGAAGGGAAAATAAAATATGGTTGTTGATGCTCTTTCTAGGAAATATGAAGATGAAGGGTCCCTTTGTTCCCTCTCTTTCATTTTCATAGATTGGATTCAATCCATTCACAAGTAATGGTTCCAAGACCCCAAACTTTTCATCCCGATCCCACAATTTCAACATGATTCTAAATTTTATTCAAGATACTCTTGGTATAATGAATAACTTCGCTACAAAGGTTGTCTGTATTTAATAAAATAGTCAAACCTTAAATTCACTGTGATATCTGAGCTTCATGCTTCCCCCACAACTGGGAATTCAGGATTTACCAAAACCTATGAACATTTCAAATGTTATTTTTTCTAGGAAGGCATGAAACAAGACATCCACACCTTTGTGGTTGAATGTAATACCTTTAAATGAAATAATGGAGAAATAATCAAAGCTCCAGGCACACTCCAACCTCTCTTGATTCCACGTACTATTTGGAAGGATACTTCTATGGACTTCATTGTTGGCTTACCTAAATCAAGAAATAAGTCAGTCATTATGGTGGTCGTCAATCGTCTTTCCAAATATCATCATTTTTGTTCTCTTCAACACCCGTTCAAAACATCTACAGTGGATAAAATGTTTATGGATAATATCTCCAAACTCCATGACATGCCTCATTCTATTGTCTCTGATCGTGATCCAACTTTCACCAGAAATTTTTGGAAAGAATTATTGACTCTCCAATGAATCCAATTGTATATCAGTACCTCCTGTTATCCCCATAATGATGGATAAACTGAAGTGGTCAAAAAGAGTTTGTAAACATATTTGTGATGTTTTTCCTCTGATCGAAAAACTTGGTGGACTCAGTGGTTACCCCTCGCTAAATGGTGGTATACCACATCTTTCCATATCGCCACTCTCATGACTCCCTTTGAAGCAGTTTATGGGAAAAAAGAACCATCAGTTCTCTCGTACATGCTAGGTGTTTCCAAGGTTCAATCACACTCTTGCAGTACATGAGGCCATTCTCTATACTCTCAAAGAAAATTTGTCCATGGAACACAATTACATGAAGCAACAAGCAGACTAGAGTCGTTCAGAATGTCAATTTGTTGAGGGGGACCAAGTGTTTCTTTGTCTGCAACCTTATAAGAAAACATCACTCAAATTTGCACATTGTTACAAATGCACCCCCAAGTTTTATGGTCCTTATACAATTCTCAAGTGAGTGGGGCCTGTGGCATACCAATTATCTCTTCCCAGACACTCTAAGCTCCATCCTTTTTTCATGTCTCATGCTTAAATAAAGTGATTAGAACTAAGTTATAGTCTCAAACCAATCTCCCTGAGTTGGATGAAGAAGGATCCATTTGGTTGCAGCCACAAGAATTTATGGACCAACATGAGTGACGTCTCTTTCAACGCATAATCAAGGAAGTTTTAATTCAGTGGAAGGATACACAACCAAAATATGGCACCTTGGAGCCGACTACCATTTTGCAACAATTTTCTTATCTCAAGCCTTGAATACAAGGTTGTTTTCAAAGGGGGAGGGCATGTTAGGGACCTAACCTCACTAACCCCTCATGTAGGAATAATAATATGTTTTCTATGTAATTAAGGTTGATATTAATAAATAAGGCCTATATAAATGTGAACAAGTCTAATGTAAGAAGACTTAATAGATTCTTTCACTTCTAGAAAGATATTCCACTTCTAGAATGTTGTTTAGGAGATAGAATTAATATAAATAAGAGTATAAGGCATGGGATATTCTTGCATTGAGAATCATTGTAATAGAGCTCTGCTCTACTCGAGGTTTCCCCTCGAAGAGGAAAGTGAACTTGGCTTTCTATAAATAAAGGTATCATTGTTGGTGTTTTTATTCTCTATATTTTGTTGTTCTACTCATAATTGATGCTATATTTTTTTTCGTTTATTATATTACATTTGGTACCTTACAAAAAAATCATCATGTGCTAAACTCTTAGCTTTGCATGAAATGGGATTTTCTCTAGCTAATATTCATAGTATATTTTGAGGGATTCACTTCATGATGTTTTTCTATCCGTCCCTTTAAGGGTGACATGTTAAAGTACGTCACAACTCCATCTCCATATTATTCCAAAATTTCCTCCAAAAATGAGTCAATAATAAATCATGTCCATGTATGATGTGTTGCAAAATTGGTTTTAATTAATGTCATCTCTAGAAGAAGTCTAGAAGCATCTAGAAGGGATGGGTGTACTTGAAGAAGTATCCAAAGTGGTCTCCTTATGACATATCTTTAAGCATGTCCCTCACGGGAAGACGCTTTGAAGAAGTCTACAAGATCCCTAAAGGTGTGGTCATGAATCCGAATTTGTTTTAGGAAAAAGAGGGTGAAGGACATTATAATTGCATACAAAACCACCATAGATGGATATTACTTGTCATACCATTTCCAATGGTAGGTGGTACGTCACGTGGTTCCTCACGGTTGAGAAGTTATTCCCTTTTAAAGATGAAGCCCTAGAGCATGGTCAAGAAGTCTTGGACCTAAAAATGAGAAGTTACAAGTCGGCCCCAAAATTAATTAAAGGAGAAAAATTTGTTACAACAAAAAGTCATAGGTCGGACCTAAATTCAAGTAAAGGAGTTACTTGAAAAAGTATAAATAATTAACAAGAGCCTCTCATTTTGATCAAGAAATCAAGAAAGTATCTGATCTCTTAGTGAGTTTGAGGCAGTGAATTTGAGGAAGCGAAGGAGTGCGAAGGAGAAAAGTCTCGGAGCTACAGAGGTGAGAAGGGCTATATGAAAAACCTAATTGAGAATGCCTTCACGGTTCAGATAGAAGGTGTCCAGTGAGGCCCCCACAAGTTGCACAACACTCGTCAAGAAAGGCATCGATATTTACCCGGTTTTGGCCGGTGAGGCTGAAGGAAAGGTCAATGAATATTCTCTCATCTTGATGTAGAAGTTGAGGAAGGTTTGTTGGCTATTATCTTATGCACCATGTTGATTATATGATTAAAGGTATGCCTTTATATGTATTTTTAAGGGTTATATATTGATGTTATGGTATATACTTGAGGCATATCTTGGAGAATATTTGACACGTGGATAGAGACATATGATTGGTGATATTGCGAATATGATTTGAGGTATATCCTTGATACGTGGTTTATGGTTTATTCTTAAGGGATATTTTGGTACATGCTTGGTACATGGTTTGAGGCATATCTTGGTGATGTTGGGAATATGTTTTGAGAGATTCTCTTAGTGAGTTTGGCATATGGTCTATGTGAATGGATTTGGTTTTGATGATGATGATCTATCAATATCAATGACAGTTACAGTGACAGGTTGATTATTAGTGACAATGACATAGACAATGACAATGACAAAGACAGTGAGAGAGACAATGACAATGATAGAGACAGTAACAATGAAAGATACAGTGACAGCGACAATGACAATGGCAGTGACAGGTTTAGTCTTCATTTATATTTCAGGGAGGTAGGAAGGGGAAAGGAAAGGGGGTTGGATCCTCCTTCCGATTGGAGATGGAGAATCTATGGAGTTGTAGCTTCCTTCAAGTTGGATCCTATAAACTAGGGGGTTGGTGCTGGAAAGTATTGGAAGTTGTAGCTTCCTTTGAATATAATCTTTTTATTATATAAGAAAAAAATTATGTGGATTCCCATGTAATCTATTGTGCACTGTGTATTTCTTCTTCTGATTCTATTGTATATTGGACACATTATTTGATTGAAAAGTATAGTTTTAAAAAGTGTTAAATTGTACTTGATATTGATTTACCCCCCCTCTCAGTATCAACAATTGGTATCAGAGAAGGTTATCTTCATAACAGTCTAATTAATGGAAGGAATATCGTGAGAAAAAATGGAATGTCACATTCCAAATGGGATTCCACCATTTGATGGAAACAATTATGCATACTGGAGCAACAAAATACAAAATTACTCGACAAATTTAGGAGTAGATATTTGGATCTCAATTTTCAATGGCTATAAATTTTTGAAAAACACTCCAACCGATCTAGATGAGAAGAAACTGATGAGTTGTAATTCAAAGGATATGCATGTTATCATGAGTAAATTTAAACCAAAATTTTCTAGCAAGGTGATGGGTTGCAACACAACTAAAGAGGTTTGGGACAAACTTAAAAACATTTATGAAAGCAATCCAAAAGTCAAGCAGGTCAAGCTCCAACGAGATAGAGCACAATTTGAAAATATGAAAATGGATAAAAAAGAAGATATTGCAACCTATTTACTCAGTGTAGATGAAGTTGTCAATGCCATTAGAGGATTAGGAGAAGAATTTGAAGAATCCTTGGTTGTACATAAAGTGTTGAGATCACTTCCTTTGAGATATGATGCCAAGGTCTCAACCATTGAAGAAACTAGAGATTTGACCAAAATGACAATGGATGAGCTACATGGGATCCTCAAAACATATGAAATGAGAACAGATACAGAAAATGGATATCCAACTAGAGAAGAAACTTTTAAAGCCACGAAGAAAACAAGGAACAAAGAACACAAGGTAGAAGAAAATCCATGTGATGAATCAGATGAAGAAGATGCACATTCTTTAAAGAATCTCGAGAGGGGAACCAAAAAATACAAAGGTAATTTACTTTTTAAATGCTTCAATTGGGGTAGAATAGGACATTATGCTAAGAAATATCCTTTTGAAGAAAATAAAATCTTCCACAAGAAAAAGTGCATTTACTCCAAGGAGGACAATAGTTCTTCAGATGAAAGCGATGGAGAAGAAAGGGATGTAAGGGAAGTTATATATAGAATAGTTTGATGAAGACACCGAATAAAAAAACATAGTGTATTTCTGGGGAGGCAAAGACTTCACAGAAAGTGAACATGAAGATGATGAGATTCTGGAAAAATTGAAGCATGTTGAAAAAGAAAATAGCAAGGTCAAAAACAAAAATAGAGAATTAAAAAATGAATTGAGTAGCTGTGAAGAAGATAATTATGAGCTTTAAAAGAAAATTAACATATTGAAGGAGTAGTTAGATAATAATATTGAAGACTATGAGAAATTAAAAGTAGAATTGGGTCACACAAGAAAGGAGCTAACATTGAAAATGGAAAAAATTGGAGAAATTTGAAAGAAGTACTGAAAAGTTAGATGAAATTCTTAGCAATTAGAGATCACCTACCAATAATACAAGACTTGGATGCAATAATAATTTGAAGACAAAATACATAGATAAAAAGGACAATAAAGATGAAGTAAATTCTAGCAACTATACAAATGCCTTAAGAAGTGAAATCAACAATCAAAAGGGAGTTGAAGAATAACATAAACATGACACCTCCAGCTGGAAGAGACAATCATAATTCAGAAGGGGTGAGACACCAATAAGGTCCTTTCCTACGATTGTATGCGAATATTTTTCTTGGTCATTGTTATACTTGTAGAAACTTTGGACACAAAGCAGTTCACTATAAAATCAATGCAAGAAACAACTATATGAGAAACATAAATGATTATGGATATCCAAGGGAAAATCATGTAAACAATAGATATGGGAATGATTATGGATATATCAACAAATATTACAATCCATTCGATCCATTGATGGATCAAAATATTGTATGATACAAATGAAATAATCTTGGTCACAAAGAATGAGATTGCAGAGATATGAAAGAAGATGCTCCTATGCCAACTACTGTATGGAAAAAGAAAGAGAATACAAATAAGGAAAATTGTTGATTAGAATTGAAGCTATGAAAACATGACAGGGGACCGAAACAAATTCATCAGCCTAAATGAAGGAAAAAGTGGCAGAGTGGCATTTTGAAATGACTCCTTTGTCAAAATACTTGGAAAAGGGGTAGTGAGTCTTGGAAGTGAAAATGTAAAATCAGAAAATGTTTTATTGGTCGAAGAATTGAAGCATAATATCCATAGTGTTAGTATAATATGTGATCAAGGATACACTATTAAGTTTGACTCCTGAATATGTGAAATCAAAGAAGAAGACTCGGGAATATTGGTTGCACCAACAAAAAGAAGACAAAATAACATATACATCCTAGACAAAGAGGAAATCAAGAAAATTGAAGTCACACAAAAGAGATCCAAGGAAGGAAAGGATAAGAAGACCTAAAGTAAATGATAATTACTATTGAGCGCCATGAGTTCAAGGGGAGAAACCTCAAAGAGAAGAGTCACCATTTTCCATTGATGTCAAATGGAGAGAGAAAAATCAAGAGCATGATGACAAGAGGAGCAATGTTCACAGGAAGAGTATGAGTGTTTCCATCAATGACAAAGGGGGAGATTGTTGCAAAATTGGTTGTCATTGATGTAAACTCTGGAATAAGTCTAGAAGAATCTAGAAGGAATGGGTGTACTTGAATAAGTCTCCAAAGTGGTCCCCTTATGGCATAGATTTAATCACGACCCTCATGGGAAGATGCTTTGAAGAAGTCTGCATAAGCCTAGAAGGTGTGGTCATGAAGACAAAAGTTGTTTGAGGAAAATGAGGGTGAAGGACATTATAATTGCATACAAAACCTCCATAGATGGATAGTCCTCATAATACCATTTCCAACTGTAGGTGGTACGACACGTGGTTCCTCATGGTTGAGAAGTTATTCCCTCTTAAAGATGAATCCCTAGAGCATGGTCAAGAAGTTTTGGACCTAAGGACGAGAAGTTACAAGTCAACCCCAAAATTAATTAAAGGAGAAAAAGTTGTTGTAACAAAAAGTTACAGGTCAGCCCTGAAGTCAATTAAAGGAGTTACTTGAAAAATTATAAATAATTATCAAGAGCCTCTCATTTTTATCAAGAAATCAAGAAAGTATGTGATCTCTTAGTGAGTCTGAGGTAGTGAATCTGAGGAAGCGAAGGAGTGCGAAGGATAAAAGTCTCGGAGCTGTAGAGGTGAGAAGGGTTATTTGAAAACCCTAATTGAGCAGGCCTTCACGGGTCAGATAGAAGGTGTCCAGCGAGGCCCCCACGGGTTGCACAACACTCATCAAGCAAGGCGTCGCTAGTTTCCCAATTTTGTACAGTGAGGTTGAAGTAAAGGTCAATGAATATTCTATCATCTTGATATAGAAGTTGAGGAAGGTATGTTGGCTGTGATCTTATGCACCATGCTGATTTTATGGTTAAAGGTATGTCTTTATATGTGTTTTTGAGGGTTATATCTTGATGTTATGGTATATACTTGAGGCATATATTGGATATTATTTGGAACATGGATAGATACATATGATTGGTGATATTGGGAATATGATTTGAGGTATATCTTTGGTACATGTTTTGTGGTTTATGCTTAAGGAATATTTTGGCACATGCTTGGTACATTGTTTGAGGCATATCTTGGTGATGTTGGGCATATTTTTTAAGAGATGTTCTTGGTTATTTTTGCATATGGTCTATGTGAATGGATCTGGTTTTGATGATGATGATGTATCAATATCAGTGACAATTACAGTGACGGGTTGATTATTAGTGACAATGATTGTGATAGAGACAATGAAAATGACAGTAAAAGAGACAATGATAGTGACAGTGGCAGTGGAAATGATAGGTTGACTCTCCATTTATATTTCAGGGAGGTAGGAAGGGGAAAGGAAAGGGGGTTGGAGCCTCCTTCCAGTTGGAGCTGGTGAATATCGAGAGTTGTATCTTCCTTCAGGTTGGAGCCTGTAAACTAGGGGGGTTGGTGCTAGAAAATATTGGAAGTTGTAGCTTCCTTTGAATGTATATTTTTATTATATAAGAAAAACATTATGTGGATTTCCACGTAAATCTATTGTGCATTGTGTGCTTCTTCTTCTAATTCTATTGTATATTGGATACACTATTTGATTGAAAAGTAATGTTGTAAAAAGTGCTAAATTTTACTTGATATCGATTCACCCCCCCCTCTCAGTATCAACATGATGTGATTGTTTTTATGGATCCATGAAGTAACAATATGTTATTGAAGAAAATTCTCGCATAATAAGTCACATCATATATCTTCTTTACAAGTCAAAAAATGCAACATTTTTTTATAGCATGTAAATCACAACACACACATCATATTTGCAATGTGATCTTACTAGTAGTACTCCAAATGTAAAATTGGTTTTATATCTTCCCATGACATCTTCAAAATTTACCATAATGTCTACAATGCTATATTTTGACTCACTCTCTTAGGCACTTTTCAGATTATACATTGTATCACAAATTTTTTGACCTCGTGCTTCATACCTAATGAGAAATAGTTTTAGTCTTCCAACAAAGCTTATGCCTCGTTACATGCCCAAATTGTCCTCTAAATTAATTCATCATTGTGAAATTATATGGTCAAATTCTCTTAGATAAATCCTTTAGGGATACA
>ML819144.1:791-12768 GCA_009831015.1 Picea engelmannii | reverse complement strand
GCTACAACTACTAAAGGAGCAACAACTATATGCCAAACCATCCAAATGTTTCTTTCGAGTGAAGGAGGTAGAGTATTTGGGTCATATTGTATCTCATGAAGGTGTCAAGGTAGACCCTAACAAGATTAAGGCCATGATGGACTAGTCTATTCCCAAAACATTGAAGAATCTTAGAGGATTTTTGGGTTTGACAGGTTACTACCACAAGTTTGTTTGACACTATGGAAGAATAACAACACCCTTAATGACACTAACTAAGAAGTATGCATTTTCATGGACTCTAGAGGCAACTAAATCTTTTGAAAAACTTAAAGAGGTGATGTGCAAAGCTCCTGTCTTGACCACTCCAGACTTCACAAAATCCTTTATTGTGGAATGTGATGCCTTGGGAAATGGAATTGGTGTTTTCCTAATGCAAGAAGGCAGGCCCCTGGCTTTTGAAAGTTAACCACTCAAGGGAAATAACCTACACAAACCCATTTATGAGAAGGAAATGATGGAAATACTACATGCATTGAAGAAATGACATCCTTACCTAATAGGTAGGCACTTCAAGGTCAAAATAGATCATGATAGTCTTAAATACTTCTTGGAACAAAGACTATCTTCAGAAGAACAACAAAAATGGGTAACCAAGATATTGGGTTATGATTTTGAAATCTTCTATAAAAAAGGGAAGAAAAATGTTGTGGTAGATGCACTCTCAAGAAAGGATGAAGATGTTGAGGCCTTTCTCTGTGCTATCTCGATCATCCAACCTGATTGGATAATAGAAGCAAGGGATGAATAGAAGAATGACGAAAAAGTGTGGACTCTCATTCAAAGGTTACAGTAGGATTCCAGTGCATCAGATACATTTACATGGAAAAGTGATTCACTATGGTACAAAGATCACTTATATTTATGTAAGAACTCCCAAATCAAACAAAAGGTACTATTGGAATTGCATACCTCTCTAGTAGGAGGGCACTCGGGATTTTTGAAAACCTACCATATGGTCAAGAAGGATTTTTTTTGGGATGGCCTTAAAAATTATGTTCAAAGGTTTGTGGCAGAATGTTTGATTTGCCAACAAAATAAGGTGGAAACAATTAATACCCCAGGTCTTTTACAACCATTAGCCATCCCAAGTCAGCATTGGGAGGAGGTTTCCATGCATTTCATCATAAGGTTACTGAAGTCTGAAGGAAATAGTGTCATCATGGTGATTGTTGATAGATTGCCCAAGTACACACACTTTTTTGCACTCTCTCATCCCTTCAAAGCCAATACATTTGCCACCACATTCATGGAGACAATTAAAAAGCTACATGGTAGCCCAAAGGTTATTTTAAGGGATAGAGATCCCATCTTCACTAGACATTTTTGGACAAAATTATTTTCTTTTTTGGGTACTCAATTGGCTCATACCTCATCCTATCATCCTCAATCTGATGGACAAACCGAGATAGTGAACAAATTTTTGGAAGGATACCTTTGTTGCTTTGTCTCTATTAAACAATCACAATGGTTCAAATGGTTACCCTTGGTAGAATGGTGGTATAACACTTCCTTTCATACTGCAACAAAAATGACACCATTTATGGCACTCTATGGATACAACCCTCCTTCCATCACTTCTTCTCTAAGAGAAAAATCTAAGGTTCAAGCAGTGGAAGATCACATCGCGCATCAACAAAAATTTCTCCAAATGTTAAATGACAACCTAACCATGGCATGGAATCACATGAAACAACAAGAATATCAACATCGTAGTGAAAGAAGTTTTGAAGTAGGAGATTGGGTGTTTTTAAGACTACAACCATACAAACATATGTCCCTCAAGCAAGCCAAGAAGGACAATAAATTATCACCAAAGTACTATGGCCCTTATAAGATGTTGCAAAAGATTGGTACTATGGCATACAAATTGGAGTTGCCTGCATCTTCACGAGTACACACAGTTTTCCATGTTTCATGCTTAAATATGGTTATAGGTGACAAGATCCCAGTTCAAACTATATTTCCAAAACTTGAAAAGGAAGGAAAAATCATATTGGAGACTGAAGCCATCATTGACACAAGAATTCACCAGTTGAGGAATAGATCCATTTCAGAGTATCTCATTAAATGGAGGAAACTACCGGCTGAATATTCCACTTGGGAAGATGATTCTTTTATACAGAAGCATTCAGAGTTACTCAAGTGTTGCGTACAACACTTGTCTCAAGGGGAGGGGCATGTTAAGCCCTAAATAATGGCTCATTTCCCCTTAATTGGGGCATATTACATTAGTAATGTTATTTTATTTATGTCAGCTTTAGTCCACTAGTTGTAATTATACCTCCTAGTCTTCTATATATACCAAGGAGACATTTTCATTTGGAAACATCTTGTAATTGTACATTTATGTGGGCAAAAGGAGGTTTCCCCCTCGAAGAGGCTTATTATCTGAATTTCTCTCTTTTTCAAGGCATTGAGTACTTATTCTGAGGTTTTTCTATGCTATATTGATATTTGGTTCTTAACACCTTACAAAAATATTGGAAGGATAAGAAGAAAGAGAAACTTGATCAGAGAAGGAAGGGATTCAAACCTCCTTTCAATAGAAACAATGCTAATAAAATCAAGAAGGTCAGTATGCTAAGGATAAATCCAAGAGAGATGATTCATTGGGAAAAAGGGGAAGACCACCAATCCAGTGTCAGGGATGCAAACAAGACCACATGTACAAGGATTTCCCTCATAGAGGAGACAAAATTAAGACCATGCAAAACATCCAAGAGGATACAACAATAGAAGACATGGAAAGAATATATGCAACCTTAGAAGATCGACAAGCAGAATACCAATCCAATATGATCGAAGTGGAAGGTAAGATAAATAATCATACTATTGCTATTTTAATTGATTTAGGAGCAATCCATTGTTACATTGATCCTAAAATAGTGGACATATTACATTTGGAGAAAAGTAAGCTTGAAAAATCAAGTATGGTTCAGCTAGCCATTGGAACCAAAAGAAGCATCAATGAGATTGTTAAAGGTTGTCAAATAAATATGAAAGGGGTGAGTACTAATGTTGATATGAATATAATTCCATTAGGATCTTTTGATATCCTAATTGGAATGGATTGGTTAGACCAACATCATGTTATCTTAGATTTTCATAGCAAGATGTTTACATGTCTTGATGAAGAAGGAAAAAAAAACACTATAAAAGTAATTCCAAGACCCATTTCTATAAGGGATATTTCATCCTTACAGCTGAAGATATGTTTCAGGAAGGATGTCAATTGTATGCAACTCATGTGGAAGAGCCAAAAAGGACCAAAGGACCAAGACTTGAAGATTATTTAGTATTGCAATAGTTTGAAGATGTATGCCAAGAAATACCAGGATTACCACCTAAGAGGGAGATAGATTTCTCTATTTATTTAGTACCAGGAGCTACCCCAGTATCAAAAACACCTTGTAGAATGAGTACACTAGAATTAAAAGAATTACAAATGCGCGGGAATAATTTTTCAATAAAAGGTACATATGCCCAAGTGTCTCACCTTAGGGAGCACCAATACTCTTTGTCAAAAAGAATGATGGAACATTAAGACTGGGTATTGACTTTAGACAGGTAAATAAAGCCACTATAAAGAACAAATACCCTCTACCTAGAATTAATGACCTCTTTGATAAGCTAAGAGGGGAAAAGATATTTTCAAATATAGACTTGAGATCAGGATACCATCAAGCAAAAATCAAGGAAGAAAACATTAGTAAGACAACCTTTAGAACTAGGTATGGACATTATGAATTTGTAGTGGTGCCATTTGGATTGGCCAATGCACCAATTGTGTTTATGTTCTTAATGAATGACATATTAATAAATTATGTGGATAAATTTGTCATTGTGTTCTTGGATGACATACTTATCTATTCTAAGTCAAAGGAAGAGCATGGACATCATTTGAGGTTGGTGTTGAAAGTGCCAAGGGAACATTAGGTGTATGCCAAGTTAAGAAAATGTTCTTTTTACCAAGAACAAATCCATTATTGGGACACATTATTTCAGAAGAAGGTATAGCAGTAGATTCTGATAAGATTGAATCCATTGGAGGATGTCCAACACCAAGAAATGTCTCAGAAGTTATATCTTTTATGGGATTATATGGATACTACATGAGATTTATAGTAGGCTTCTTTAATATTGTTCATCCCATCACTTCTTTGCAAAAGAAGGGAATTAAATATGAATGGACAGGAGAGTGTGAAGAAAAATTCAATTTGCTGAAAGAATTATTTACTAGTGCACCTATTTTAAAGATTTATGACCCAAATGAGAATTTGGTGGTATGTAAAGATGCATGCAAGGAAGGAATTGGTGGAGTCATCACTCAAAATGGACATGTAATTAATTATGAGTCTAGAAATCTTAAATAACATGACAGGAATTATGCCACACATGATTTGGAGCTTGTTTCCATAGTTCATGCATTGAAGATGTGGAGGCATTATTTCATGGGAAAGAGATTCGAATTAAGGATAGACCATAGTGGTATGAAATATATTTTTGAATAGCCAACTTTAAATGGTAGGAAGACAAGATGGTTGGAATTTTTAAGTGAGTATGACTTTGAAATCAAACATATCAAAGGAAAATAAAATAAAACTGTTGATGCACTCAGTAGAAGGATACATATCATGCATGTTACATAACATAGTTGCAAACTTAACAAGAACTCTACAGAGTTCTTGCTTTTTCGGGGGTCACATTTTTTACCCCGTTTTTTAAAATTGTGCTACCGGTAGCACCCCCGCCCCCCCTCTTCCCTTTTTAGGTGTTTTTTTGATATTTTAAATTTTTTGATCCACAATGTTTCCACATTATTTCTTTAAATGTTTATTTTTCATCTATTTTCAATTTTTTCTATAAAAAAAAATTCAACGGTGTTTTTAGTCATTTTTACATTCTTCTTTCAATCTTACAAATATATTTTGACATTTACTTTTTTGAAATTAATATTTTTCATACAATTTTGTCTCCTTAATTAATTTATGGTTCCATACTTTTAAAATATAGTGGAAAACATAATTTTGAACACATTGTTTTCCTTTACTTCAATACATAGAAATTAATTGTAGTTAAATAACACTATTTTTGAATATTTAGCAAAACAACATACATTTTACAACCATATATAATAAAAAAACATATACAATTTGGTACCTATTTGTTTAAAATAACATGTCAAATAAAAAAAATTATGGACATAATTGAACAAAAAAAAGTGAAAATTTTATAACAAATTAACATTTTTTTCCCATGTTTTTATACATTTGAAGTAAAAAAATGACAACATTTAATAAAACTTTCCCTAGTATAGTGATTCACATACAAATAAAAGTAAAAAGAAAACAATAAAAATATTCATCATAAAACAACAATAGATACATATTAATTCTTATTTTAAAATCTGAAAGTCAAAACATTACAATTATAGCTCATAAAAAATTTACAAAATTTAGTATTGTCTTCAAGGGCATCTTAAAACTAATCAATAATGTGGTGAACCAACCTAGTTCACTATGTAAATATCCAAAATACTTGGAATATAAATATATCCATAAGGACAATAAATAATATATATATAAATGTATATGAAAATATGAGATGATTAAAATGAGAATGAGGGCTTGTATGTATATCCTCACAAGGGGTGTCCTTTCATGAATAGACACATAATTTTGATTTATGATGTGTTTAATTATTATATTTAATTATTAATAATTATATATATTTCTATATATATTGTGTTCATAACATTGTCTCCCCCTTAAAAATGCCTTATCCTCGAAGCATACGTATGGAAGACTTATCTCTTGCTCTGGCTTGTAATATCATCTTCTTATTATTTATTCCTGAATTAGTGATCATTGAGGACTTGAAACGATAGGATCTTCTAAGCACTTCATAGAACCATCGAATTGTAAGGGAGTCTACACACCTTAAATCGATCTTCTGCACAATGGGGCTTGTATGGGGTTCTTGTAGAAACTTTGATGTATTTTGACTTCCATGATAACTTATACCTTGAGCATCATTTGTAATGGAGGTAATGATTTTTGACATATTTTTCATTTGTTTCTATGGATACATTGATTGGTTGAAGTATCGATTTTTGTGATTAGGATGTCTATAAGGAATCCTTGCAACCTGATCTTTACTTCGTGTACTTGTATCTTATTCTTGATTAACACTTGGAATTGAGTCTTATTCATATCCCTAGCTTGTTTCTACTTCGACATGTGAATACCTCTTTACATCAACTGAATCCCTTTGAGTTGTAAGGTTAACTGGGTATGTGTTAATTTCTTTATCCACCATTAGGTTTTTTCCATTTGAATACTTTTTTAGTTCCATAGGTTCAATAATTTTCTCTTTATCTACCAATGATTCCTTATTGATAAGTTGTTCTAACTTGTCTTGTATCATCTTCTTATCACTCTTTGTCTTCTTAATCTGGGTGATTAAACTTTGATTATGGATTTTTAGGTGTGATTTTTCTTCCTTATCTACTTTTTCGACTTTGTTTTTGTCTTCCTTCTCTGGTTCTTCCTCTTTCAATATTTTATCCAATTCCAATAATCTTTTATTAAGGTTTTTTAAACGCGAGGTTTCTTAATTTTTTTCTCCTAATATCTTATCGTTCTTCAACTTATTGATTTGTTCAACCAAGCTTTGATTATGGTTCATTAAATGACCATTCTCTTCATCCTTCTCTGATAATTTCTCAATGAGATCATGATTAACTTGTTCTAACTTCTTATCCTTATGCTTCTTATCTTTTGACTCGTTGAGTTGTACCAATAAATTTTGGTTATGATCTTTTAAGTAAGAAATGTCTTTGTCTTTTTCCTATAATTTTCCCTCGAGATTTTGTTTTTGTCTCTCTTCTTGTTTTTTTAGCATTTTCTCCAACCCAACTTGAAATTGTAAATTTTTGTTGTGTTGTTGATAATGAATTAATTGGTTTTCTAATTCTTTTATTTTCACTTCCCAATGGGTGTCACCTTGATTTTCTACTAAAATAAAAAGATTTTTACAATATGGACAAGGGCGAGCTCCATTCATAAGGCCCCTTTCATACTCTTCCTCTTTTTCACAATAGGGACATTTTGTCGAAAATGTATTCTTTGTAGATGTCATAGTTCACTTCTTATTTTTCAATAAATGATAAATGTAAAAGGGGATCTCCTCTTTAATGATAATGTTCTCCTCTTAGAATATATATAATATCCTTGTATTTTATAAAGAGTACCTTATGTTTTGACTTATAATAAAATTCCCTTTTATACACTTGACTATTAGTTAGCGACGGTTAGGGATCAACAAACACGACCCTAAGTTCTTAGAAATACTTATTTAGAGGTAAATACACACACACATATATATTATATATGGTATGGAATACCATGGGCCAATGGTTTTCCAAAACCATGGGATGGTAAATCTCCAAAGGTAAAATAAAATATTCACTTTTCCTCTTCTTTGAAACTTTTTCTTTTAAATTAATTTTTCTCACTTTTTAAATGACAATTAACTTAAATAATGTCAAATCTGGAATATTTCCTTCAAACTTCTTGGTGTTCACTTATACTTCTTCACATGCACCTTAAGAAAACCTTTTCTTTTTTTTTCTTTTCTTTTCTTTTTTTCCTTCTCCTCTTCTTTTTTTTTGATTTTGTGTAGAATGATTTGTTTTCTTTCGTTGAAATGTGTAGAATATTTGATTTATAAATGGACAATGACCAATATGAGGTCAAAGACCTGATTTTAGAGAAACTCTATTTGTGGCCAAAATCCGAATCGAGACAAAACTCTAATACCACTGTGGTGAACCAACCTGGTTCACTATGTAAATATCCAAAATACTTGGAACATAAAGATATCCATAAGGACAATAAATGATATATATAAATGTATATGAAAATATGAGATGATTAAAATGAGAATGAGGGCTTGTATATATATCATCACAGGGGGTTCCCTTTCATGAATAGACACATCCTTTAGATAAGACATGACTTTTGATTTATGATGTGTTTAATTATTAATAATTATATCTATTTCTATATATATTGTGTTCATAACAAATAATATCATATATCTCAAATTCATCATTCTCAACAGACACATTATCATCTTCTTCAACATCATTTTGTGCTTTCATTGTGTCATTTTTCTCTTCCATTGGGTCTTTGATATCTGTTAGTTCTCCAAAGTGATCCTTTCCAATAAATCCTCCTAATGGTACTTGAGGTTCCTTTGAAATTTTTTCCACCTTTGATTCACTAAAATATCCTTTCCTCAAACCAACTTCTTGCATTTCAGCTGGAAGAGCTGGAATAACATTAATTCTTTGTTGAATAAAACTACATTGCATTGGGTCACTTTCAATGGCTATGCAATGTATTCTTTTTTGTAATAAATACACTAATGTTGTACCTAATCACCAAATACAAAATAAATAATGAAGTTAAATACTGTAAAAAGACATAAACTAAAAATAATATAAGATTGAAGTATGGTTGCATAAATGTTAGATCATAATTCTTACATGAACCCAAGAACAAATCCAAAACCCAATCTCCTTCATTTGAAAATGTATTTATAAGATAATTAATTAATGCTTGTGGTTTTTGATAAATGTTAACCATCTCTCCTTTCAAATTGTTTTCCTCATATGCTATCTTTCTAACCACAACAATGTAAACCAATAAACTACTAGGCTTCCCTCCATCATTTACATTGACAAGAATAGAATTATAAGAATCATCTTTTATCCAGGTTGCATGATGTATACTCTCAAAATCATGTTTAAATGGTTTTCTATTGGAGCTCTGAATACTAGGCTTGTGCCTGCAATATAAATAATTGAAAATTCAATTAACTTGTGAATTAATAAAATTGATTTCTGATCTTAATTTATAAACATACACTTTCAATATCTTACCAAATAAGAGGCATCCTTATATTTTATTTTCCCTTGTAGCTTGATTGTACTAATCCCTATTGTGTGTCTGAATGAAAAACCAAAATCTCCAAAATGGTGATGTTGTGACTTCCATAAATCCGATAACCAATTTATTGAAAGCTTGGTAAGTATAAGGCTTAATATCATTTCCAATGTTTTGGATATTATAACCTTGAGGGATATCTGCAATAACTAGGGTCCAGGGAGTATTCTTTTTTAGGAACACTATTTGCAATTTCTTCACAATCACCTAATATCAATTTATACTGAACAGTGTCGAGCCCATTCCAAATGTAATTATCAAGGGTGTCATGAAGTTCAATGGTTTGAACACGTCTCCTTCTTTCTCTTTCAAACTTGGTTTTTTGAGTAAAACTTTTGAAGGTTTCAAGTACTCCATATGCATTCTTCTTTGGCATATTTAATTAAACAAACAAACATATAGTTATATATCTATAACTATTAAAATATAAATAAATTAACATGCAAAGAATGTAATAAATAAACATACCTTTTTGAATGAAACAAAAAGTGTTTCAATATTGTTGTAGAGCTTGAATTTGGATAATTGAATTTAACATTATCCCAACTTTCTTTATTCAACATCTTAACCATTTCCTCTTGTATTCTCATATAGACCTTGTGACTAAATACAAAAAAGCAATAATGTTATAATGATATATATACTAAAATACTTAGAACGTTGATATGTTAAACTTAAAAAAAAAAAAACTTGTCCTAACATAAATAAAAATAACTCAACAAACTTATTTTTTAAATTCATCACACATTTATTCCATTGAAAATTCACCCGACCTTACACGTGATAATATAGCTATAATAAGTTTCTCATCCTTCACTCCTTATATCGTTCTCCAAGGTGTTATAGTCATATCTTCCGATAGATTTTTTTATTTCAGGACCTGTCTTACTTGTGCTACATATTAATGGTTTAGCCCTCTTAACTCTCTGATTTTTTATACTAATATTTTCCCATAGGCCGAAGATCTCATCTATCAAATCCCATACCTATCCAGTTCTAAATCTCAATTGAAAATATCTATCCACGGCTCTAAATACATCACTTCCTTTGTGATTTTTTTTCTTTTGCATTTTCATCATTAATTGGGAAGCCTATTTCCATACAACATTGCTTCCAAAAATTGGCATCGACATTTTATCTCTCCCCATGACATATTTCAGAAAACGCATTATGGATAAATCTCACCCTTTGAATGAAATTCATGGACATTTTGTACTCATTATTTGTGTTATGATCCCATGCTAATAAATTTACTTTTGAATCTATTAAACTAGCATAAATTATGCATTTGACTATCTCAAAAAGAGGATTATTGGGATATTTTTGCATCAATTCTCTTCTAGCCTTTGCAAAATGATTTCCTCCAATCACATAATACTTGTAGTTAAAACATTTTGATCTATCAAATTCTTCCCTCCTAGGAATTTCCATTGGGTCAACAAGAACTAGGTAGTCAACCACATGTCAATATGGATTGTATCTAATCAATGCTTTCAAATTGTGAATATGCAAGTGATGTGGTTTTCTAATTTGATATTTTTCTTTCCCTTATGTGGGTTTATAACATTTTTTCATAATCAAATGAAATGTATGGCCATCATCAACTAATTTCTTCATCCTAAATCTATTTCGAATGGCATTTTTTGTTGTTTTTATAATATCATCCTCTAGATTAACACCTGGTGTTATTATTTCTCTACTACCTTTAGGACTTTCATTTTAATATTCAGATCTAACGATGGCTTCTTCATCATCAACAACATTTGTTTTCTTCCTCTTATGATTTGAATGGGTTTCATCTAAATCAATGATTTCTTCATAATCAATAGGAATGGAATCATCATCAGTCATCTCCCTTTTGTATTTATCTTGTTTATTTTTTTCGAGAAGGAGTGAAAGCCTCATTGGGACCAATCTCAACAAAATATTCCTTTGGATTTTCCTCATTTTCAAATGTAACCTTTTTAGGATTTCTAGAATGAGTACTTTTCTTTCTTCTTTCATGTTATTCTGTGTCTACTCTTGTAGCTTCAACCTCTGTTACTTTTTGTTTCTTTTTCCTTCCTTCCAGTGTCTTTTCAATATGAAAAGACATTGAAGACATCCATGATATTATTGTCTCTAGAGTAAATCCCCACTAACATATGTGAAAGTCGTTCAACAAAATCCTGTAAAAATAAAATATAACATTTCCGTTAAATAAAATTAAAAAATTAACATGATACTAAAAATAACGAAGGATACAAAAATAAAAATAAAAAAACTTACATTGTCTTTCTCAATGTCATCAATGATGGATGCACATAATTATGTAAAACATTCATTCTTGTTATGATTCAAACAATATCTAATCTTGATATAAGTCATGTCTTGTTTGATGAGTGCATAGACAATATTTGTGTCTGGAACCAAACATATATCTCGTAACAAGCCAAGTGCCTGATAATTTACTTGCACATGTTCATACTCGGCACAATACAAATATATATGTTCTCCATTGTCACCTTGCTTGTCTTTAACAAACCAAGAATATTCCAATTTGTTTTCACCTTCCATGGATTTACACTCTCTAACATTCTTCATTTTCCTTGAAAGCTTAGGTTTTGTGCTATCAATTTGTTTCCTAGAATTCATGGAGGTCCCAGTTCCAATTTTGGATGCCATTATTACAGGTTTTGATCCAAATACATTCATAGATAATATGTTTCCTTCCATTTTTCCTATATGAAAAAAAAATTAAGTCTTTTACATTATAATAAATTAATAAAAAACCATTGACTATAACAATTAAGTTAAAAATTAAATAAAAAAACATTTTGACCCATGGAGTTACTGAGGCGATGTCGGGACCAAGCCTTTTCTTACTAGGGATCAAGTGATGTCGAGTATCGCTCCAACTAGCCCCACACCCAAGCCATGGGAAC
>ML819143.1:80368-106281 GCA_009831015.1 Picea engelmannii | reverse complement strand
ATATATATATATATATATGGACTTTCATATTATGAAATAACAAAATACATATTGTTGTTAAATACTCCAAAACAATTTATGAGGTGATTGCACATTTGTTCTCAAAGACATAAATTATTTTAGTAGGTACTGTAGCCATCCATCCCCGACTAGAGGCATGATTTTGAGAAATGATCTCCCCATGCCTCGAGCTGTAGCATAAACCATAGGGATAACCCCATCCACATATATGAAATCCCCTTCTCATATGCAAATTCTATATTCTATTTGTACACAAATAGGATTAGCAAGATGATGTTGATGTCCCCCAATTGGTAGACGAACAATTCATTATTTGTGAAATAGAAACATAGGCTGCATCGAATCTTGGGCATACAACACATTATTTTTTTTTTTATTCCCTTAAGGAAAGGACTAGTAGAGTCACTGCTATTCACCTTGTTTCACTCTTTTGAACTTTGTGGTTGTATTTCCAGGACCGAATTACCCATTTGAACATTCAGACTATGTTCACCTTAAATTATCCTCTTGTAATTTGGGTCTCCACCAAAATTTTGTGGCCTTCATGGGACATTCAGATTGCAATCAAGAGATGTCCCTTGTTTCTCTCTTGTATCTGACTCTATTGGTATTGTTATGAAATTTAATCTTCAAATAGATATTATGTAAAGTGCTTGCACAAGTTGTTACAATTTTGAGACTGGTAACTATTTATGATGGACTTAGGTACTAAACAATACAAAGCTAAGAAGTTAAAAGGTATACCTGATGATGTTATAATTCAAGCATGCTAGTTCAGTTTCATTTAGTTTCCATTTCTTATGGGAAGATGTCCTAAAGAACGAAATATATTTCTCTTGAAGAAACATTCTAGTCATTTTCATCGAATCACTGAGAAGCTCTAGTAGTAGAATGGGTGTTGTTGTAATTGTTGTAAATTCAAAAATCTATAGTAGTTGAAAGGAAGTAAGGTAGGATTAAAATTAAACTATTACAATACAACTCATATTTGGGACATAATAGAATATGTGGAGAGCATTCTACTTATAGACATTTATACTCGATAAAATTGAAGATTTCTTATTCACATTGCATGAGTATCTTTGGGACACTAAATTGTCTTCTTAACAGACATAGAAATTGTCTTCTTAACAAACATAGAAACATCCACTTCATTAACCATTAGGAGATTATAATACCTAATATTGAAGGATGGCCCTGATCTGAAGAAGCTTACAATATTTTAGATTTCTGTTCTTTTGACCACATAATTGGATCCCCTTATAGGTTAAAGTGATGTGGTTTTCAATAAGGCCCAAGAATTCAGTTTTTTTTATTCTTGGGAAGTATTCCAAAGAAATGGAACAATTTGAATTGTAAAAGAAGTGAAATCAATTTGGATTTAAGAGTGCACATATGTTATGAAGATTAAGAAACCAATATTCCAATGATTGGTTTTCTATTTGGATTAGACAAGGATAATTACCATGTGATGGATAAATAGTTGGAGTTTAACCATTCCTTCATGTATGTGGATAAGCATGTTATAAACTTAAATTATATGTGTCCCAAGGATATTTTCCTCATAACATACATTGGATTTCTTCATCATCATTGAGCACCATGGATTCTAATAAAGTAGTTTCCAAAGATGGATCTAGTGAAAAGGATCATGTTCTAGCTACATGTTGGGAGGGGGAAGGATGGTATGTTTTTGGAGTGTGTTTTACTATAACTCAATAGGAATCCTTCTTCGTTAATCCAATTGATTCGTTAGAAAATGATTAATATGTGGGGCCTATTGGAAAATTTAGGATTAGGGTTAGAATATTGAGTGATTCATTAGACCTGGTAGTTGTACTTGAATGGTGTCTAATTATTTTTATTTTCATTGTTATAATGCATTTATTAACTTATGATTCTTGGAAAACCTATTTGATGGTCATGTGATAGTTTTGACATATTTTTCCCCGAGGATTGTCATTCAAATTTCATGATTTATGTGAAATAAGTATATTGATATTGACCAGTAGTGCCCTATGGACACTCTATCAAGCATCTCCTCGTGGTACTACTAAGAAGTGCTCATGTTTAAAAAGAGAATTGAGCATTGTGAAGGGTGTAAAGTACAAAGTATACAACTTGAAAATAACTTGAAACATTTGTTCTGCTCACTATTGTTGTGATGGATGCTTTTCAAATTTGAGATGGTCAATTTTTAATCCAAAGGTGCTTGTATTTATTAATTCTCGAAATGTTTAATTTTCATTAAAGATCAAGATAACAAGTTGTGGCTTTTCTAGGGCACAATAAAAGTGACCTATTTCAGAATAAGACTTTCATTCACATGGACTATTTGAAGCAAAGTGTTATTATATTTATAGAAGGAAATTGATTCCTCAGAATTAAGTGTCTTTGTTTTCCCTTTCAAGCATACAAACACATAACCTCCTAGGTGTGTTACAAATTTTAATACTAGATCGACAAACTCAAAAATATCCTAGTAGGATTTGTTTTAGTATTTGGTTGTTGGAATGGAATGGTATCTCTCCGAGTACATGATTTACTAGTAAGTGTGTATTAAAGATCACGAGGTAAAATGGTTATATGCCAAGGGACAATTCCAATGAGAATGCCTAATGGAGATGTCATATATAACAGACTTAAAGAAGAACCTTTATTTTATAAGTCAATAAATATTTCCACCATGGTTATTGACCTGTTATGAGATACTACCAAGGACATCATCAAACATGTAGTCCCAAATAGGTTTAATATCAGGAAAGGCTATAGCTTTCTCAAGATCTAGAATTTGAGGAATTGGTTGCAAACAATGGTTATTGACCTGGGTTATTTTTCTGTAATAATTTGTAGTTGGATACAAGATTTAGGGATGTGACAATGTTGATATTGATTGTGCTCTTGTTGGCATTGTTTTCCTCTTTTTCATATTGTGAATTCGTGTTAATGGAACAATGTTTTTTGCTAACATAACCCAATGGATATTCCATCTGTGTGTATGCTTCCAATTATGTTGCTATGCAAATTGTTGTTCACTTTGATATTACAAGGTTTTAGGTTGTTGTGTTACTCTAGGTTTTATTTGTTACTTGCACCACACCATTGTTCACAATAAAATCAATGTTGATCAAGACTCTACAATGGATTGACTAGGTATAGAAAATCAATTACATAAACCATGATCTACATACTTCTAATTGGTACTATGTCAGAACAAAAAAAATGGTTATTTCATGAGAGGGATAATTACTTTGAGAATATTCCCTTTGCTATCAAGTATGTTTGTTGTAGATATGATTTTTGATGTTCAACTTATGAACTTAATGGAAAAAGATAGGATTTTGTATGAGACTTTAGGGGGAGTCTTCGCATGATTGAGTGAATTTATGCACATAAACTACTTAAATTCTCATGTGGTCAAAGAAATATGAAATGACTTAAAGTGGAAACTTGGAATATGATAGGGTGATTATACTTATCCCCTAAATTGTCAACCTTCTGGATGAAAGAATAATAAGTGAGTATCAAAAAGAAATTGGAATATTTATGAAATCCTAACACTCATAGTATTAATGATCTAGCCAAACTAACAAACTTAACTAGAAGAGATCCATATGGTAGATGGATATTTTTATGATATTTATTAGATATAAATGTTGGTAGTCATTGCCATTATGTAGGCTAGTGAAATGGATTTTGTTGATGAATCATGGTAATGTTTTTGAGATGATTATTATCTTCATGATGCAACATGTAGCTTCATTTTGATGAAAAATAACCTTGATAAAGATATGTTGAAAGTATGTCATTATTGTTGATATTACAGTAGCTGCGGGAGGTATTAACCTCTATGTGTAACCTTTGACGAGACTAGAATATTTAGGGAAGAAGGAGAAACCCTAAATAGTTGGTTAATAACCCTAGAACACAAGTCGACTCAAGAGAATAATTTATATTAATCTATTAGCCTCCAGGAGAAGAAGTCAACCCAATTAGGTCACTTGGAGGACTATAAAGAGAGGGATCTTGAGCTCATTTTCACTCACTCACTCTCATCACTGCATAAGGACTAGTGGTGCACATGACTGGAGGAGATTTACAGTGGCTATAATAGTGACCTGGTATTTGGTTATGCTTTGGGATTTTTTTAATGGTACACTATATGTGGAGAGAGGTACGCTACCTTGATTGGCTATTGGGTCTAGTTATTTCTTCCAAAATTATTATGTTTGTCAAGGTTAATATGTTCGGGGGTGGCCTTTGTGCCTATGGTTGGGTGTAAATATAGTGATATTGTCTATGGTGAAATAAGCACACCTATTATTTTAATAGGTTATGGGCCCACACTATATTCAGACAGTCTAATCACTGGAAGGTAGATTGGGAGAATTTTCTTAGTTGCAGTTGCAGTGAGATTTTTGCTGCAACAATGAAACCCTAACCCTCTTGTTGATGCACCTTAAGTGAAGCACTTGACCTAATTCCTAGATAGCCTAGTGCTCCCTGGCCAAGTGCACCTCTTGGTACTCTCAGTAAGCCAAGGCGTCAAGTTTTCATTTTTGGTCAAAGTCAAAGGGATGAACAAGTCAAAGTCAAAGGTTGACCAAGTGAAATAAGTCATGGCTTACTCTATGAAGTTAGAAAAAAAGTTAGAAGGGGATTTAAACTTTAGAGCATGGAAGACAATGATTGACCTCATCCTTGCCAAGAGTAAAGTCTTAGATATCATGAAAGGAAATATCATGGAACCATAGTTTGAAGAAGGAAAAGAGAAGGAACCTCAAAACGTTGCAACAATGGAGAAGTTCAAGAATGATGACATTAATGATATTAGTATCATAGTGGACTCTGTAAAGGATCACTTGATACCCTACATTTATCATCTTGACTCATGCAATAAGATGTACGATGCCCTAACAATCCTTTTCTTAGTCATAAATATTGGACAAGTGATGAGTTTGAAGAATGAACTTCATGACAAAAACATGAAAAAGGATGACACCATAAATTCATACTTTGTGAGGATTTCTCGGTTGAGAGATCAACTACAAGCTATTGAAGAAGCCATCCCAGAAAAGGAAGTTGTGAACATAACACTCAATGGTATCTCTATATCATGGGATGCATTTGCTGCAAGTATGAATACAAAGGAGGAGTTTCCAATGTTAGAAGAAATTTGGACATGTTGTGCACAAGAAGAGACAATTTTAAACTCCAAGGGAAAACCTCAAAAGGAAGAATATGCTCAAGCATTTGCAACAAAGGTTAAAATACATGGAGGTAATAAAATATATGATTCAAGAAAGAAGTTAAAGAGAGATATCTCAAAGGTACAATGGTTTGAATGCCATGATTATGGCCACTACCAAAGGAATTGTTGTAAACTAAAAAGGAAGAGAAAATAGAGACATCATGCATCAGTTGGCAATGATGAAGAATCCTCAAAGAAGACAAAGCATGATGAGGCATATTTATTCTATTATTCGGCCCTTACTGGAGCCATTGAAGATGACATGTGGATGATCGATAGTGGAGCTTCAAGGCACATGACAGGTGACCGTAAAATTTTATCAAGCATGAAGGAAAATGACACACCTCATAAAGTAGAGTTTGGAGACAAGAAACCTGATTCAGTTAAGGGAATCGAACAAGATACTATCAAAATGGAATCTGGTAAGTCTATCCATCTTAGTAATTTTTATATGTTCTTGGTTTGAAAAGGAATCTAGTATATATTTCCTGTTTGGAAGAGAAAGGAGATAGAATAACTTTTGTGGATGGAAAATTTCTTGTATGGTATAAAGACTCCAATATAGAAAATGCTAGAGTTATTGGAACCCATGAAGGAAGGTTATATAAACTCCTAGGTCAGAATACGCAAGCCCTGGTATATGAAGAAATCAACCCTAGTGAGTTATTTCATAGAAGGTATGCTCACCTTCATTATCAAGTCTTTCCATCCCTGAAATAGATGGTTGTAGGCATACCATAATTATAGTCAGTACATGAAGGTGTGTGCAGAGGATGTGCACTTGGGAAGAACATTAAGAAACCTTTCCCAAGCAGTGAGAATAGATCCAAAGGGAGCTTAGATCTAATACATTCAGATGTAAGTGGACCTATGACAGTTAAGTCTCTAGGAGGATCTATTTACTATGTAATGTTTATATATGACTTCTCAAGAAAGACATGGTTGTATCTGTTAAAGACTAAGGATGAAGTATTTAACAAATTCCAATAATTCAAGGTTGAAGTAGAGAACCTATAAGATAAGAATATGAATACTATAAGATCTGATAATGGAGGAGAATACGCCTCCAAGGATCTCTTTTCCTTTTGTAAATAAGTTGGGATTAGGATGGAGCTCATTTTCCCTCAGGGTTCTCAACAGAATGGTGTGGCTGAAAGAAAGAATAGAACCATTGAAGAATCAGTCAAGGAAATGATGAATGCTAAGAAATTATCCATGTTTCTATTGGGAGAGGCAGCTATGAAAGTTGTTTATGTTCAAAATAGAAGTCCAAATAGAACATTGAAGAACATGATTCCTAAAGAATCCTTCTCAGGAAAGCATATGATTTTTGATGTTGAGCCTATGAACTTAATGGAAAAATATTGGATTTCATATGACAGTTTAGGGGGGAGTCTTCGCATGATTGAGTGACTTTATGCACACAAACTACTTAAATGCGCATGTGCTCAAAGAAATATGAAATTAATTAAAGTGGAAACTTGGAATATGATAGGGTGATTATACTTATCCCCTAAATTGTCAACCTTCTGGATGAAAGAAGAAGAAGTGATTGTCAAAACGAAATTGGTATCTTTATGAAATCCCGACACTCATAGTATTAATGATATAGACAAAATAACAAACTTAACTAGAAAGATCCATATGGTAGATGGATATTTTGATGATATTTCTTAGATATAAATGTTGGTAGTCATTGTCATTATGTAGGCTAGTGAAATGGATTTTGTTGATGAATCATGGTAATATTTTTGAGATGATTATTATCTTCATGATGTAACATGTAGTTTAATTTTGATGAAAAATAACCTTGATAAAGATATGTTGAAAGTATGCCATTATTTTTGATATTAGAGTAGTTGCGAGAGGTATTAACCTCTATGTGTAACCTTTGAAGAGACTAGAATATTTAGGGAAGAAGGAGAAACCCTAAATAGTTGGTTAATAACCCTAGAAAACAAGTCGGCTCAAGAGAATAATTTATATTAATCTATTAGCCTCCAAGAGAAGATGTCAACCCAATTAGGTCACTTGGAGGACTATAAATAGAGGGATCTTGAGCTCATTTTCACTCACTCACTCTTATAACTGCATAAGGACTAGTGGTGCACATGACTGGAGGAGAGTTGCAACTGCTGCAATAGTGACTTGGTCTTTGGTTATGGTTTGGGATTTTTTTAATGGTACACTAGATTTGGAGAGAGGTATGCTACCTTGATTGGCTATTGGGTCTAGTGATTTCTTCCAAAATTATTATTTCTATCAAGGTTAATATGCTCAGGGGTGGCCTTTGTGCCTATGGTTGGGTGTAAATATAGTGATATTGTCTATGGTGAAACAAGCACACCTATTATTTTAATAGGTTATGGGACCACGCTGTATTTAGACAATCTAACCACTGGAAGGTAGATTGGGAGAATTTTCTTAGTTGCAGTTGTAGTGAGATTTTTGCAGCAACAATGAAACCCTAACCCTCTTGTTGATGCACCTTAAGTGAAGTGCTTGACCTAATTCTTGGATAACCTAGTGCTCCCTAGCTAAGTGCACCTCCTGGTACTCTCAGTAAGCCAAGGCACCAAGTTTTCATTTTTGGTCAAATTCAAAGGTTGAAGAAGTCAAAGTCAAAGGTTGACCAAGTCAAAGAAGTCATGGCTTACTCTATGAAGTTAGAAAAAAATTTAGAAGGGGATTTAAACTTTAGAGAATGGAAGACAAGGATTGACCTCATCCTTGCCAAGAATAAAGTCTTAGATATCATAAAAGGAAATATCATGGAACCATAGTTTGAGGAAGGAAAAGAGAAGGAACCTCAAAACATTGCAACAATGGAGAAGTTCAAGGATAATGATATTAATGATATTAGTATCATAGTGGACTCTGTAAAGGATCACTTGATACCCTACATTTCTCATCTTGACTCATGCAAGAAGATGTATGATTCCCTAACAAACCTTTTCTCAGTCATAAATATTGGACAGATGATGAGTCTGAAGAATGAACTTCGTGGAAAAAACATGAAAAAGGATGACACCATAGATTCATACTTTGTGAGGATTTCTCAGTTGAGAGATCAACTACAAGATATTGAAGAAGCCATCCCAGAAAGGGAATTTGTGAACATAACACTCAATGGTATCTCTAGATTATGGGATGCATTTGCTGCAAGTATGAATACAAAGAAGGAGTTTCCAATGTTAGAATAAATTTGGACATGTTGTGCACAAGAAGAGACACTTTTAAACTCCAAGGAAAAACTTCAGAAGGAAGAATATGCTCAAGCATTTGCAACAAAGGTTAAAATACATGGAGGTAAGAAAATATATGATTCAAGAGAGAAGTTAAAGAGAGATATGTCAAAGGTACAATGCTTTGAATGTAATGATTATGGCCACTACAAAAGGAACTTTCCTAAACTAACAAGGAAGAGAAAATAGAGACATCATGCACCAGCTTCCAATGATGAAGAATCCTCAAAGAAGACAAAACATGATGAGGCATATTCCTTCTATTATTCGACCCTTATTGGAGCCATTGAAGATGACATGTGGCTGATCGATAGTGGAGCTTCAAGGCATATGACAGGTGACCATAAAATTTTATCAAGCATGAAGGAAAATGAGACACCTTATAAAGTAGATCTTGGAGACAAGAACCCTTATTCAGTCAAGGGAATCGAACAAGCTACTATCAAAATGGAATCTGGTAAGTCTATCCATCTTAGTAATGTTTTATATGTTCTTGGTTTGAAAAGGAATCTTGTATATATTTCCTATTTGGAAGAGAAAGGAGATAGAATAACTTTTGTGGATGGAAAATTTCTTGTATGGTATAAAGACTCCAAGATAGAAAATGCTAGAGTTATTGGAACCCGTGAAGGAAGGTTATATAAACTCCTAGGTCAGAATACGCAAGCCCTAGTATATGAAGAAATCAAACCTAGTGAGTTATTTCATAGAAGGTATGCTCACCTTCATTATCAAGCCTTTCCATCCCTAAAATAGATGGTTGTAGGCATACCATAATTATAGTCATTACATGAAGGTGTGTTCTGAGGATGTGCACTTGGGAAGAACATTAAGAAACCTTTCCCAAGCAGTGAGAATAGATCCAAAGGGAGCTTAGATCTAATACATTTAGATGTAAGTGGACCTATGACAGTGAAGTCTCTAGGAGGATCTATTTACTCTGTAATGTTTATATATGAATTCTCAAGAAAGACATGGTTGTATCTATTAAAGACTAAGGATGAAGTATTTAACAAATTCCAATAATTCAAGGTTGAAGTAGAGAACCTAAAAGATAAGAATATGAATACAATAAGATCTAATAATGGAGGAGAATACACCTCCAAGGATATCTTTTCCTTTTGTAAATAAGTTGGGATTAGGATGGAGCTCATTTCCCCCCAGGGTCCTTAATAGAATGGTGTGGTTGAAAGAAAGAATAGAACCATTGAAGAATCAGTCAAGGAAATGATGAATGGTAAGAAATTATCTAGGTTTCTATTGGGAGAGGTAGCTATGAAAGTTGTTTATGTTCAAAATAGAAGTCCAAATAGAACATTAAAGCACATGATTCCTGAAGAAGCCTTCTCAGGAAAGAATCCAAGCGTTGAACACTTGAGAATATTTGGATGTCCTGTATACATTCATGTTCTCGAGAAATACGTTGGAACCCTCAGGAAAGAGAGGAATATTCATTGGCTATAGTGAATCATGAAAAGTGTATAGAATCTATGTTCTGGGCCAAATAAATATTTAAATAAGTAGAGACGTAAATTTTGATGAAAGGATTGCATTTAAGAAGTATATAGAAGAATCTATATAATCCAACAAAGAAGAGGAACTTGAAGATACCAAATAAGAAGTACATGTTCTCCAGAACAATCTAATGAAGAACAAGAACCACCACATGAATTTGTGGAACCAAATATTATACCTAAGACAAGAAAAATACCATCATGGGTTGAAACTACTTTGCACGAAGTAGAAAAGAATAAGGCTCCCACTGGTAATTTTATACAAATAAAGAAACCCAAAAGGTTGACTAGTTATGCGACACTCATGACAAGTTTGGTTAATGCAGAACCTTCCACCTTTCAGGAAACTATTAAGAAGAAATAATGGAAGGAGGCCATGATGGAATAATACCAATCCATCATGAAGAATGATATATGGGAAGTTGTGTTGAGACCTAAAAAGAAGTCTGCAGTCACTTCAAAGTGGGTTTATAATAGAAATCATGTTGTATATGGAAATTTTGATAAGTACAAGGTGAGATTTGTGGCTAGAGGGTTCTCCCAGCAAGAGGGAGAATATTATGATGAGACATTTACTTCAGTTGCCAAATATACATCTATCAGAGCCATAATATCTCTAGTATATTCCATGGGTTGGAGCTTACATTAGATGGATGTAAAGACCACCTTTCTCAATGGAGTGATTGAGGAAGAAGTATTTATGGAGGAACCTCAAGGTTTTGAGGTACACCCAAAAGAAACCAGTGTATGCATATTGAATAAGTCCTTGTATGGACTCAAGAAAGATCTAAGAGATTGGTATGCATGAATTGATAGTTATTTGACGAGACTTGGATTTTCCAAGAGTCATTCTAATTCAAATATATATTACAAGGTTGTGAACAATGCACTTGTTATTCTATTGTTTTATGTTGATGACTTGTTCATGATAGGTGCAAAGCCTCTCATTATTCAGTGTAAGAAGGAGTTATCCACTGAATTTGATATCAAGGATCTTGGTATCATGCACTACTACTTGGGACTAGAAGTGTGGAAAAAGCATGGTGAAGTCTTCCTAAGAGAAAGGGAAGTATGTTGTAAAGATCCTTCAAAAGTTTGGGATGATGGATTGAAAATCCATGGAAAATATCATGGTAAAAAATTTGAGGAAGTTGAGAGACACTAATTTTGATCCAATAGACTCGTCCCTGTATCGGAAATTGATTAGATCCTTCATGTATTTGGTAAATACTAGGCTAGACATATGCTTTTTTGTGAACATATTGAGCCAGTTATAGGTGGAACCTAGACAAGAGCATTGGGTGGATGCAAAGCATATCCCAATATATCTTCATGGGACGATAATGTATGGTTTGAGATATGCCTCAAACAGTGAAGTAAAGATGCATGGATTTACTGATTCAGATTGGGAAGGGAGTGTGAAATATAGAAAGAGTACTTCTGGATTGTGTTTCAATTCGGGTTTTGCTATGATTTCATGGGCTAGTAGAAAATAAAAGTCTATTGCACTCAACACTGCGGAAACAAAATATATTGTAGCTTGTGATGCTTGTACAGAAGCAGTGTGGCTCCATAACCTAGTTTCTGGAATGTTTGATCAAGTGTTGGATTCGACCATGATATATTGTGATAACCATATTTGTGTGAAGCTCTCAAAGAACCCAATGTTCCATGATAGGTCAAATCACATTGAGATCAAGTATTATTTTCTCTGTGATAAAGTCCAAAGGGGAGAAGTGGTTCTCCAGTATATCTCCACTCATGAGAAGACTGCAGATATTTTGATGAATTCTTTGTCCAAGATAAAGCTTTGATACTTGAGGGACAAGTTTGGGCTCATGGATATTGAGCCCTTGGTAGAAAGGGAGGAGATGACTTCCTCGGTTGGGAGGGAGCACTGATATGTTGCATCATGAACTGTCAATTAGTTATGGATCTGTATCATGCTAGTACAACTTAGAGATGATCATACAACTTAGAGATAATGCTTTCATCATGCTAGATATGATCATGCTAGTATAACTCAGATATGATACAAATGGTTGTATTTGTTGATACAGTGGCCTGAGGGGCATCATGCTAGTACAACTTAGTGGTGGACATGTAACTTAGAGATGATGCTTGCATCATGCTAGTTATGTTCATGCTAGTACAACTTAGAGACGATGTTGGTGAGTTTTATCATGCTAGATATGATCATGTGAATACAACTTAGAGGTGGCATATAGCTTAGATATGATGCATTGGCATCATGATATATATGTCATGCTAGTATGGCTTAGAGATGATCATACGACTTAAATATGATTCAGGAGGGATTATGTCATGCTAGATATGATCATGAGAGTACAACTTATATGTGGCATAAAACAAAGATATGATGCATTGACATCATGCTAGATATGTCATGCTAGTACATTAGAGATGATCATACATCTTAGAGGTGACATAGTGAGGCACTGATCTACATAATACACGTATAAATTAGAGGTGGGCATATAGATTAGAGATGATGCATTGGCATCATGCTAGATATTTCATGCTTATACGGCTTAGAGATGATCATGCATCTTAGAGGTGACAAAGTGAGGCACTGATATACATCATGCAAGTACAACTTAGAGGTGGAAATATAGCTTAGAGATGATCCATTGGCATCATGCTAGTTATTTTCGTGTTAGTACGACTTAGAGATGATGTAGATGATACTCTAGATCATGCCAGTACAACTCAGATATGATGCATTCACATCATTCTACTATGACTTAGAGGTGATGCAGATGATGACATTTTTGATGCAGGATGATATCAAATGAGATGATTTGATTGTTGTGGAGATTGTATGTCTTTGGATAGTAGTTGTATGCTACTGTGGTGGATGTGATCCATTGGTAGTGGTTGTATGTCACTGGTTATTAGCTATGTGATACTAGGAGTGGTTTTGTACCACTATATAGTAGTTGTATAATACTATGGATAAACACAATTGTGTTCTATTGGATGGAATTGTTTTTATTTCCATGGAGACTATCTAGATGGAAAATGATGATGGTTTTCATGGTTTGATCATGGGATAACATGTGTGTTTATGATGATGCTACCGGTTGAATGGTTTTTTTTTGCTCAAGACCATTAAATTTAATACATCCCTAGCTAGGAGGGAGTGTTGATATTATGGTAGTTGTGGGAGGTATTAACCTCTACATGTAACCTTTAATGATACTAGAATGTTCCTAGAAGCAAGAGAAACCCTAAATAGTTGGTTAATTACCCTAGAAGACAAGTTGACTCAAGAGAATAATTTATATTAATTTATTAGCCTCTAGAAGAAGAAGTTAGCCCAATTAGGTCACTTGGAGGACTATAAATAGAGGGCGCTTGAGCTCATTTTCACTCACTCGCTCTGACAACTACATAAGCACTAGTGGTGCACATGACTAGAGGAGAGCTACAGTTATTGCAGTAGTGACATGGTCTTTGGTTATGGTTTGGACTTTCTGCATGGCACGCTAGCTTTGGAGAGAGGTATTCTACCTTGGTTGGCTATTGGGTCTATTGATTGCTTCTGGAATTATTCTATCTGTCAAGTTTAAGGTGCTAAAGGGTGGCCTTTGTGCCTATGGTTGGGTGACAATATAGTGATATTTTCTATGGTGAAATGAGCACACCTATTGTTTTAACAATTATGTTATGGCATGTGGTACTTACATGCATTTTTTGTGATGAGATGTTGATATAATAACTAATGCAATGATTGCATGTTGTGAGGTGGTGACTGTCATATTATTCACTTATGGTACGAGAGGGAAGTAATTTTGGGTTGAGAGGGAAGTGATTGTGGGCAGAGAGGGTTGGTTTATTTGATGATATCATGGGAGCCCATATGTAACACCCATCCAGGATGTTAAACAATTAATCATTAATTAAAATGCATACACAATAACAACTTTGTTTAAACATAGTTTCATTGATTTTAATTTCCGTAACTCTTCTACATTTGTTCAATGCTAAATCTAAATAACATGATGAAATAAGAAATAGGTTAACTCTAAGATTTAGAAACTAAAAAATAAGTATATCCAAAATGTCAATAACAAAATACCACCAAAAAATACCTCCTCCTTAGTTTTTGAAGCTCATCAATTGTAATGTAGTCCTGGGTGCTTCCAAGTATTGTTTTCCCACTTGCCCAGGGTGAAACAACATAATCCTCCCTGCCAACTAGGAGCCTAGACAACTTCCTAGATCCAAGAAACCTTTTAGTTTCTTGGACCTCCGTGCTCATGAATCCAAGAATAGCAAAGAACAAATGCTCAAAGAAAACTATCACAAGAATTATATCTTCCAAGAATTTCACAAACTCTCATCATGCTCAAACCTCGCCAATCCCCCCTTCCTCGCCACTTCTCCTCCCTATTTATCAAGTTTACATACACCATTCCCCAAGTCTCCTCAACCACCCTCATTATTATCCATCAACCTCCCTTATCTAGATTTTTGGGAAAATATTAAAATAAAACTAAAATATAAATGACTTGCATTAAACAACAATAAATAAAAAGAAAAGTCTTTCTTCTCATGCTAGCTAATAAATGTAATTTGACAATTTTCCCCAAAATGTATATAACACCCCACCATGCTCATTTAATTCATCACATCCACCATCTATCAAAGTCAAGAAGGTATTTAATGCTTCTAGATATTTTGTATGCAACATAATTTAATATTCAATAAACATTCAATTTAATAGTTAATAATTTACTTTAATAATTAATACATTAATTAATTGTACTAGTGTACATGGGTAGGGTATGTGTGCATAGCTAGTGAACACATATCCCATGTATGTACTAATGATAAACAACCATTGCCTCTAGTGCATAGTTCCTATATGATCACCAAGACATGTAGGACAAAAGATCAAGTAATGCATCATTTAATAATCTTTAACGAACAAAATTACACCAATTCATCAATAATTCATTATCACACTTAAAATATCAATAGGAAATCAAAGAGAGTTTTAAACATGGTAGGAAAAAAGTGAGTAAACAATAGTGGCATCTCTAATCCTCAATCAGTATTCCGAACTATCATCGAAGCATCCTTCCTTCCTAACCTACTTCCATCTTCCATCCTATCCTTTCCTTTGTTGGACTAAGATGGAGCGTCAACTATATTGACCTAACTCTAGATAGAACCCGTAAGCGGAAGTGTCATACATCTCGACCAAGCTTCCCCAATAGGCAACTAGTATTTGCAATCACACGTCTAGGGGAGCATGACTTCACACAACCCTCCCATGACTCTAGGTTTCGGAGGATAAACGGTGGGCAATACCTCCACCCCTCCTTATAGAATTAGGGTCAAAACCCTATATCGAGACATACTATGCAACTACTATTCTTAGAGTCACGTCATCAAACAATCACTCTAGGCAAGTTGTGCGTCTTGTCAAAACCACACTCACCACAAATCATAGCAATATTTCGAATCATAAATTAAATAATAAGTACAACATATAGCATATATTGTCTTCTTGATGTCTACGACATCCAAGTCACCTCAACACTATAGTCATTTGGCTATCACATAGCTCATTAACCTGTAATTTAATCCACCAATAACTCATATCTATGCATATACATAATAATTTCATATAAGGACCCATATCTATATTGACGTTCAATTTAAGAAATGCATGTTTATTTTTATCATGTCTGACATTTGTTATGAATTCATATCATAACTTGAACTAGTATCCACATACCTAAATTCCACATTTTAACTTGCATGTTTAAACAAACCAAAGAGCTATCATCATCATGAGTATATAACAATGAAAACAATATCATGCAACATATAAAAATATGTACATATCTCAAATATTTATCTCAATCTAATTGAGCCCAAACAAATGTTAAGAATTGAATTACTAAGATGAGTAAACAATCAATCTTCTAACTCCCTAAAGGTCAAGATATGGGGCGTTACACCATAACTATGAAGGATAACATTACAAGTAGACTATTATGGGTTAGGGACAATTTAATATACTACTTATGATAGTAATCCCTATGCCTTGTGTTGGATTTGTGATACCGAAGTCCCAAAGAGTGGATGGAGCATTTCTCATGAGTGATGTTGTGGGATTGGACTTCAATGCCTAGGGATATACCTTGTTGTTGTGGAGGGAGTTTAGGACACATTTTAGAGATGCCTGGTGTATACGAGTACCGATCGCTATGCCTTCTAGGGTAGATGAGGTATTGTGCCTTGGGGCTTCAGATAGATCAATATGCTTTAATCATGGTTATGAAGGTCGGAAATGATGGCTATAGAGTACTTACACTTACCTGGTGTTGTGATGTGGACTTCCAATGCTTGTTGTAGTCACTTGGGTGGCTTTATACTACTCCAAAAGAGGGTGTTGAGCTAACATAGGGTGTTGTGGAGGATGGTGAGTTAGTTAAAAACATATAATAAACATAATCAAGATAAACTCATGAAGAAGTTCCTTGAAGGAGGGGTATATGTAATGCCCCATATTATTATTATTATTAAATATAAATAATAATAATAATATCTGGAATATTATAATAATCCTAAAATGGTCATAGTAAATACTTATTGGAATAAATAATAATAAAGAATTATATAATAATTATCCTAAAGGGGTCATAATAAGAATTTATTATGGATATTAGGGTAATTAAAGAGAATGGTAACATTAAGTAACCGTAATTATTGGAAAAACCCTAAAGTATTATAAATAATTAAATAATGGACCCTAGTGTTACACTTTATTTTGGTCACCCTGATGATGAAAATACAAGCATGTGTTTAGGCTCTCAAACCAATCTTTTACATGAGGAAAATGACTGAGTTCTTCGCCTACAAGGCATATTTTTAGAATGACGCCACAGATTGACAGTGGTACACAGTGCGGAAATCCTTGATTTCCGCAGGCTGCTCTATGTCTGGCTCACAGGGTTTCCGTAGGCTGCTATATAGGAAGGGTGTGATGAAAATTGAAGCTAAGGAAAGGAATAAGTTCATGAAGCTTCTAGAAGGAGAATCTTCTAGAATGTGAGGTTGATCAAAATCTGGACCAGGGGTCAAAATTTAGCTCAAAAATCAAAGTTCTCGGAATTGTCTCAAAACAAATGGGTGCATAGCCCTCGTCGTCACGAACCCAACGTAACTCATTTGGGTTCAAATGGACATTGAATGAGATATATATCGCGATCTGTTCGAATCGCCAAATAGGTAAAAAAATGAGCGCTGACTATGTAGTCCGTATAGTTCATACGGATGCTGACGTGGCAGAGGCCATATGTTCATACGTTGAAGTGGCATATTATGACATGGCAGTTTCAAATTGGTAGCTGAGGGTGAATGACATTGCGACATGTGGAATTTAATGGACAAATGGTGTGGTGCCATGTGGCCCAGTCATGGGCTACCATGTGGCACCATTGTAATTGGTTGTTGGTTAAAAGATTATGGAGTCCACCGGACTCAAACCCCAGACCTCCTCCCACAATGAAAATCTTTGGAAAAGGCCGGCCAATCGGCGCGCCATGCATTGGTTCTTATTACATATATGGGTTTATATTTATTTGAATTTGTTTAATGTTTAATATGGTGGGGGGTCGGGCCGGGGCTTAGCCCCATCCCGTGGTTGTATTATTCACAATATGACTTAATGCAATGTGTGCAGCATTGGAGTCCAGCCCCAATCCAATGGTATATGCGGAGGCGTGTTTATAATGATTTTAAACCATGGTTGTAATATATATTACATATTATCTTTCCACAGAGTGCGCGGGGTTTGGATTGGTTTGAAACGGTTACCACATGCCCACCACTTGTCAATCGTTCATTTGCCCTTATAAACGGAGCTGTTTTTGCGCTAGCATGAGGTCACATGGTGACCCTTGTGACCGTGGCCTTGACGGTTAGGGGCTAGATGCACCCTAACCATCCTACAGTTTGCACAGTTATGTGGTTGTTCTCGGTGCTAGGTTTTAGCATGAGTTTTTGAGCCTGTTCTTGGTTGAACGCCCAGAGGTGCGTTTTGGCGAACCAGAGACAACAAGCTTGAAGGAAGAGAATAGCAGGAGGCCTATCTTCTTCATTTTTTGGCCAAATGAGGTGCCGTAAAAGCCCAGCTAGGGGTTTTTGGACATTCTGAATCCATTGGCACTGTTTTCAAATCCATTTGAAGACTTATTTTGCAGTCCTTTAACCATTGAAGTTTCAGGAAGCTCTAGGGAGCTTGAAGCCCTCATTGTTTGAGGTCTTGCTCAGATGAGCCTATGTTTATTTTCTGTGATTGAATAATCATTTTTGGATAATTATTATGCTATGAACACTTTGGGATAGGTTTCAGATCCATTTGAGGACTTTTACAGGTGTTTTTTACCAAAGAGAAGCTCAAGGAAGCTTAAGGCCACATGTAGAAGAGGTCATGCCCGGATGAGCCATGATCCGTTTTTAGAGTTTTATTAGTCATTTTTGGGGTTTTTATGTATTCTAAACCCAATGGTATAGTCTCTTTTTCCATTGGAGTTGAGAAGAAGCTTGTAAAATAATCTTCAACAAATTAATCCCAGAGAGCCAAGTCCATTGATGGAGGCTCAAGGAGATGTAGCCCGGAGAGGGGTGAACTCCTTTATCATCTTGTTATTGTTGTGAGTTTGATGGTTTATTTGCTGCAAGTTATGTTGATGAGTGTTTATTTAAAGCACTTATTTAAACATTAAAAGAACATTTCCTCACACATGAACATTGAAAAGAAGATGTATAAATTTGGCACATAATTTATCTTGCATATTTTAACACATGGAGCAAGGTCCTGTAAAGTTTTATTTTAATGAAGTAGAGGGTGCTTGCATAGCATAACAAGTCAGCCCACTATTTTTAGATCAAAGGTGGTGTCTGTATGGTTGTGATCCCACTGGATTCTCTAATTTGGTGGGATCATCCTCATCCTTTCAACCACTTCATCGTCTCCTATATAATGATGGGTTTCTCATGGAAATGGTTAAGCAAGATTGAGAAAAGAATTGTTGAAAGAATAGGTTGAAGACTGTGTGAAGGATCCTATTACAATTGATGCTTGAGGCCTCCATTTGTCCATCAAGATTTTGTGGACCATATTCATACAAATTCGGAGCAAGTGTATGTGTGTGTTGGAACAAAGGACAACGAAAAGGGAACTTGCGACATCAAGGAAATTTGGTTGTATCTTCCACTTTTACTTAATATGATACAGTGACATGTTTATTTCCCATAAAATCATTAGTGTTTTACTGCATGACTCCTTGATCACATGTTTAGGTTTCCATTGAATCTACAATTGTTGCTTTCACTTTGGTTGGTTTGTATCACTGCAGATTTGATTTCACAATAGCACTGAAACGAAGCAAGGACAACAGAGATATAAGGAAGTGATATCTAAAGGTATGTCATCCATTCCTTCTTTGGTAGTAAATTCAATGGTAGCGACTTAGGGAAAGCGTCATGTCTTTTATTGTTTTTTTCTAGATCCAGGTGGATATAGGGAGATTAGTTTATGTCCGCATTCACCGATTTATCCAATAACAAAATTGGCGACTCCACTGGGGATACGACTTGATTGTGGTTTTTTGATGGCCATTTGATTTTAACCTATTTTTTTTACTTGAATTCAGCCTTTGAGTCTGTGGGAGATCCATTCAGGCTCTCTGGATTTAAAAGTTCACTTAGATCCTTTACCCTCTTCTCAAAATTTCTTGATTTACAGACACTTCCACACTGTACTGTTGGTCACTATAATTTCTTAATTAACTAAACAATCAAGTGCTACATAAATTGTCAACCCAGGGAAGTCTGTTTATTTCAAAGGTAACCACGCACTATATATTCTCAATCTCAAAAGAAACCTAGAGTTGTAGTAAAGACATATTAATCACACTTTGCCTTGAACAAACTGAAGTTCTTACTTGAATTACAGGAAAGCAATCTACCTATTGCAGAGTTCAATGTTTAAAGAAATAATTGTCCAAAGAATCCTAGATTACATTAAAGAAATAACAGACTGGAAAATAAATCCTTCAAGACACTGCAAAAGGAAAGACCAACTATTCTATAACCAGAGAACATGACCCTATTCCAAAAGAAGGAATCTTCAGCACCTGTTTCCGATCACCACACTTTTATGAACTCATTGCTGATTGAAATGATTGACACACATTGAAGACTAACTATCTCTAATAGAGAACAGGACCCTATTTCCTAAGAAGGAAACTTCAGCACCTGTTTCTGATTAGCACACTTTCATGAACTCATTAATGCACTGAAGGCTAACTATCTCTAACAGAGAACATGACCCTAATTCTCAAGAAGGAATCTTCAGCACCTGTCCCTGATTACCAAGCTTTCATAAATTCATCAAACAGGATTGCTAACTAAGATGATTAACAATTACCCAAGCATGAATCACACGAAAACAATGTAACATTAAGTAAAGCAGAGTTTCAGCAAGACAGAGTTCAGTAAAGTAGTGTTTCAGCAAAACAAAGTTAAATAAAGTAGTGTTTCAGCAAAACAGAATTTAATCAAGGCATAAACAGAAATCACACTAACACACTACAAAGCTAACAGGTGAGTCTTGTGAAGAAGGTGGGCCCTCCCTTCTCACAAGATTCCCCTGAAATGAAAGGAACTAGAGAGAAATGCTCAAAACAATATTTTATTCATCTATCAACTGTGTTACATTACAATCTGAAGTAAAACACGTCCCTCTCTGTAAATCCTTTCTTAGTATAAAAATAGAAGATCCTCTTGAATGGTGATTTCCTCTTATTTAAAGAGGATGATCCCTTTGATACATTTAAATCAACTAATTACAGCTGTACATATGAGTCCTATTCTTAGTCAGATTGACTTTCTAAACTGGAATAGGATATCCTAGTCTCCTGCAACAAAATTCTATTACAAGTGTTGAGTGAGGTGTTGTTGTTGCGACTGGAGTAACAGCTTCTTTATTTGTCTCTTGTTATTGTTGTTGTATGTTGTTTCAGCATCGCAAATTGCGGGCTGTTTCAGCCACGGGATTTGCGTTCTGACTGTTTCAGCACCTCTTAGGCAGCAACGATGGTTGATGCTAGCTCAAGGTGTGACTGTTGTAGTCAATCTGTGTGAGTTTCTATTTCAACATCATTGACCACGGACTGTGTAACAACTTCTATGTTTCAACATCGTTGACCATGGACTGTGTAACAGTTTCTTCTTTGTTTCAGCATCGTTGACCACAGATTGTGTAACATCTTCTTCTATGTTTCAGCATCATTGACCACGGACTGTGTAACAACTTCTTCTGTATGAGTTGTTGTTCAGCCACAGGGTTTGCATGCTTTAACTATTTCAGCAACAGACCTCAATGCTAATCTTCAGTTTGAACTGTTTCAGTACTTATACATTTCTGATCAATGGTTAAGTACGAGAGTAATGTAAAATTATATGCAAAACAGATTAAACATATAGTAAAGAGAAGAGACGTTGTATACCTTTGGAAAGATAGGGTAAAGTGATAATATGAGTTTAAATGTGAGTGAAACAAGAGTGTAATGGTGGCAAAAAGTGTGGGCAAAAAGGTACATTGTATGGTCCTAACATGTACCCTATACATAGCCTGCAGAAACCTTCAATTTCCATGCCTTGGTTGTTTGCTTCAGTGTGAAATTTCTGCACCATATCTATTTTTGCCTTGCAAAAACTCTTGATTTCCATACTGCAATGTGCTATTAGGCTGCGACGATGCCTGTGAAATTTTTTGAGCTGGGTTTTTGCCTCTGTTGATGCCTAGTTTTTCTTTAATCCGCTGGAAGGGAATTTTAATGCCAGCCCTTCACTGTTTTCTTGAAGTTTAACTTGTTGTTGATTGGTTTCGGAGATCGAATACCTCTCTTTTAGTATTTTTCCAGTTTTTTTCTTTGATTTTTATCGACATGGGTGTAATCTCTGCGCTTGTATCTGAGTGCTTATTCAATTAAAAGTCTTTGATTGGATTTAAAGTTTTGGATTGATTACATGTTATGGATTGCTTGATGATTGGGAAGTCATTTTTTCATTTGCATATGAAGAAACACTTGTCATTTTTTTAATTTTATCTTCATTGAAAGTTTGATTTGGGTCCTTGTTGAGTGTATATATTTTCTGGGATTACTTGTCCTTTCTTTGTCATGCCTCTGGTCTGGAATTAGAAAGGAAGAATTTGAAGTCATTTATTCTTTTGAGTAATCATACATAGGAATGTTTATTGCATTCAAAAGAAGAGAACATTGAGTAACTTCAATGGTTATGGTTTCTCGCAATTGTGTTCATTTAAGAAAAAGAAAGCATATTTCGTAGCTTACATCATTCCAGCAATACCTTCTCCCTGTTGTAGATAGAGTTCATTGAACGAAAATTTGCATAATTCATTTCTATTTGCATATTATTGGGTCAAGGTCTCACACAACATTGGTTTCATTCCCGTCTCCCTCTTGAGTAACAACAACTTAAAAAAAAACACTGTGAAATCTAAAACTCAATTAGTAACTTTTATTTTCTAGGGATATTTTACAACAACATTAGCTAGGCTAGAGATTTGGAATAGGCTATGAGACACACTTTCCAAAGCACAAAACACACAATAACATCTTGTGATAGGGAGTGTTTAATTCCATTTGCAACATTTTGTCCTGGGAAGCCCTTCTCACAAAAGGGTCAAACCTGAGGTCGCATTGAGATTGGCAGAGTTACTCACCCTTCTTTGTTGATCTAGGTGTATAGATTGTGTGTATTATGGGGGTCGCTTGAAGGTATACCCACAATGATGAGTGGAAGCCTCTCAAGTTGATTTAGGGATAGATACCCTGCCCTTGCGCATGGATCAGACTGTCGACTGTTTCCCTAGGCATCACTGTTGTTCTTGGTAGCCTTAGTTTCCTATATTATTAAGGTCTCACACAAGGTGACTGTGGAGGGGCAAGTATTCATGGTACCTAGAATTGACGTTGTCCAAACTCACTCAGGCTCCTTGGAGGGTATACCCACAATTATGTGTGGGAGCTTGCACCAAGGTGTATGTCTGTTAAGTAGGTCATCAATGTAACTTTTCCACCCCCTCTATCCTAGCCCCTTCTTGTCTTGACTTCAAGACGTTGGATTTCATCACCAACTAGTGACTTCGGAATAAGAAGGTTTTGTTTTCTTGGTTTGATTCCTAGATTTGATTAGCGAGTGTTGTTTGTTTTCATAGTTGTCCATAGATCTTTTCCATAAAATATTTGGTTAAGCCAACATTGACCCTCCATGTTGTTCACGTAGGATGCAAGGACTACCTCTAGAAGATCCAAAAGTTTTTGAACCCTTGATTCCTAACCCACTGGAAGGCTCTCCTCAACAGAGTGAGGTCCAGGACAACATACCATCCCAAGAAGAAAGAACTGACTCTCTAGATAATTTTTGAATTTTTTATGATTCTCTAGACGCTTTCTGAATACCTCATGGATACGAGAGACGTATTCTTCGACTCAATTCCTCCAGATAACTTATTTTTGACACTTTTGGAATACCAACCAGACCTCTTACCGGCCAGGGAAGAGAGGATCCTTTTTGGACCACTGACATATTTCGAACCTTGGCTACAGTGCGAGACCTTTACATCTCGGGGGCAGGTGTTGATATACCTGTCATCTCTGAACTACTCGAGACATCTGCTACCTATACGATACCTCTAGATCACTTTAATAGCATGACTTGTTATCTTTTCATGGGTTCAGACACAAAATCCATTGGTCCTAGCTCGACCATCCCTCTTGAGATGGCCCATTCCACAATGGTCCCACACGCTACAACTATTACCACTGGGAATATAGTGGTTACCCAAGCTCCCATTGGTACACCACTTTTGTCTATACCTATCCCATATATTCCTCATGGGAGCCATGCTTTAAATACTTCTATCCCCATTCCTACCCAAGTTCCGTTCGGAGCTTCTAGAATTTTTAGTCCTCCTAGGTACAATGTTGCTTCCAGTTTCATTCTGACACCTTCCTAGGTCCCCTTCGAAGGGTCTTATCTGAATTTTATGGGAGGATTTGGCCCAAGTGGATCCAATCCAATTGGAGGCTCTAATCCATCATTCACTTCTATTTTTCAGATTCCTGTTGGAGGACAATATAACACTGGGGGGAAAACTCAATTTGGAGGTCACAACCAAATGGGAACACGACCCCCGCTTGGAGGAAAACCATTGCTTGGAGGTTCTACCCCACCTTATGGATAAAACATTCTGGGATCATTTGCCTAGTATTGGAACCTTATCATCCAGGGAAATCCAAAATCATCTGGGGGGAAACAACCTGAAGCTATCTCTTTCATACCCCCTAGTTCGGGCCAGTTGTATCTCGTTTATTCTAATCCCATTTGGGGTTCAAACGTTCAATATAGTGTCCCTCTCCAAGGGAGAATCCCTAATCAGTACAAACCTATGGTCTATATGCCTCCACTCTCACATCCGAATCTATTAGGACCTTCACCTCACATGCAGACTGCTTATAGTCCTATTGGTATACCGACAAGACTTCCTCCCCAAAGTCACTAGTACCCTCATGTGAATAGACAGTTACCATTTTTAGCCACTTTGGATCTTCTTGACTTGTATAGAATATTGAATGACCCCATCCTGCATTCTCTGCATTGGCCCATTATACCATCCAAGCTACCATCTGACATTCCAAAATTTGATGGTAAACTGGGAGAAGATCCAAACAACCATGTCATGACTTTCCACCTTTGGTGTTTTTCCAACTCTTTGATGGATGATTCCATTTGGTTGCGACTCTTCCAATGAACTCTCATGAGTTCAGCTACAAAGTGGTATATATAATTACCAAGAGGCTTATTCATCGAATTTAATACCCTAGCCATGAATTTCCTTACACACTACCAGTTTCCAATCCGTTATGAAATAGGAACCGAGATTTTGAGTTCCTTCAAACAAAATAAGGCAACTCACATCTCTGATCACACTCATGAGTGGAGACGAAGACGATGTTTGATCAATCTCAATCTTCCCAATCAGTTATTGGCAGAGTGGTTCATGAAATCATTCATGAATAGAATATCTTGTGACATTTCCATGGGTCGAGTGGTCACAGAAGAACAGGCAATTAGTCATGCTCAATACCTCGATCTCGTTTATTCACAAATGAGTACTTTTTACGACTTACTCCCTGATGCACCTCATCCTTCTACCACTGCTACCTCAACTACCCCTACTACTTCTCATGTGGCTAATGGTGTAATTGGCACTTTCCATGCTCAACCTCAATCTATGCAAGCCTCTCCCACCAATCCCAAGTCTACTATTTCTAATGTTCAAAATGCTTTGAATTCCACTCCTTCCACTGGGAAAACCTTTGAGGTGAACTCCATTGAGCCTACCCCTACCAGAAAGAATAAATCTTAAAAAGGGAAGGGTAAGAATAAGGAGGATAAAAATAACTCACAATCTGGGAAAGCCAAAATGCAACCTGTTGATGATAAGGATAAACACAAACCCTGATACCCTTTCCTTATCTGTGGTGATGATCACTACACAAAAGATTGTCCCAGATGAGCCAAGGTTACTAAGTTCCTTCAAGGGACCGTGAAACCTGTTAAGAACCAAACATCAATATAGCATAGAAAAACTTCAGGAAAGGTACTCAACGCCTTGAAAAAGAGATAATTTTAGATAACAAGCCTCTTCGAGGGGGCAACCTCCTTTTACCCCACTTAAATGTTCAAGTACAAGATGATTCAAAATGAAAATGTCTCCTTGGTATATATAGGAGACTAGGAGGT
>ML819143.1:64020-75362 GCA_009831015.1 Picea engelmannii | reverse complement strand
CCCCACTTAAATGTTCAAGTACAAGATGATTCAAAATGAAAATGTCTCCTTGGTATATATAGGAGACTAGGAGGTTTTAATGGCCTAAAGCCGACATAAATATAATAAAATTACTAATCTAAATCACAACTAATGGCCTAAAGCCGACATAAATAAAATAAAATTACTAATCTAATATGCCCCAATCAAGTGGTAATGAGCCAATATTAGGGCTTAACAAAACCTCCCACACTTGCCATTTTGTCCCAACCTTTCCCTTCTCAACAACAGGCCCAATTGGTTATTCATGACCAACCTTCTCCCTCCACTACTTCCTATGTACTTATGTTTATTGGTGATTCATAAAAGAATGACGTTACACTTACTACTCAGGCCAAATATTACTCTTCCTCAAAGGAGAAATTCGACGATATACCACCTTTGTTGGTTCAACAGCCTCCCTCAACTTCACCTCCCAACGTTCCTCTTCATCTCAAACGATCGAGTCTCGATACGGTTCTTCGCCCTCCCCCAAAGGGTGCTGTTCGAAAGTCTACCTTCAATCCTCATGCACGTGCTGCTCAGAACTATAGTATTGTAGAAGATCTGGCACAAGCACCCTCCACGATGTCAGTGCTCGAAGTCCTTCAAATTTGTCCCACTCAACGGAAGGCACTGTTAAAGGCTATTGGTGGAATTGACCCTATGGATACGAATTTGATAATTTTTGACCTGGAAGATCACATTCCAAGGGTACCCCCTCAACTTTCATTTCAGATACAAGTTGTTGTCACAGACAAGAACATTTGTAGAAAAATTATTGATGAAGGTGCCTCAACATGTGTAATGTTTGTTTCCTGTTGGAAATCCATTGTCTCTCCTCACTTAACTGAATCACACAACACACTCAAAGCCTTCAATGGATATGGATTTAAACCCTATGGTGTACTCCCCTCGTTTCCTATTACGTTAGAAGGAAAATTATTCAATGTTGAAGTTGAGGTATTTGATGCACCTCTTGATTTCAACCTCTTACTTGGTCGTAGATGGATTGATTCCATGCATGTAGTTGTATCTACTATTTTCCTTGTAGTACGTTTTCCACACCAGGGAAAAGTTGTTACAGTAGACCAACTAGCCTTTTTTAACTCTGATGCTCATACTAGAAATGTACCCTTCATTTCAAAGAAACCCCCCGTGTATGAGAATGTTGGTGTGGGTCTACTAAAATATTTGACTTTGATGGGTACGTTCCTGATCCCACCACCCGATATCCCACCTCCTTTGGTTGTCTCGATCAATATGATTTCCACCTCCGTTCGCGAAACCCCTGCATCTTTTGACCCATGGATAGTACCTGAACTCAGTGATTATCTTCGCTATGGCGACTAGATGCCTTTAAGTCCGGTTGAATCCTCTTATTAAACCATTCAATCGAAAAACCCTTCTGCTCCCTCTCTTAGTGATTCATCTCCTGACCCGTTCCACATTATTTTTCCTATGGAAAAGATGATCATGTTGGTTATGTCCATGGAATACACCCCATGGAATGATGAGCATCATCATTCCATCCTCTTCTTGGAGTAGCACACCTTAGAGAGTTACCAATGGATCTCGACTCCGTCGACCATTACTGTCATTTCTTTTGTTCCCAACTCCACACATGATGTGTTATATGAAGGGAACTTGAGTAATATTTCACCCACCATCCCCCTTGACATATCTGTTAAATCTGGAGTTGTAAAAAATATTCACATCAGAGCTTCATGTTCCACCAATGAGGTTCTCACATATAAGTCCCTTTTTGAGGAGTTTTGTGGCATCTTCGCATGGAGCTATGAAGAGATGCTAGGTATTGACCCCAATATTGTTGTACATGAAATTAATACATACCCGGGCACTAAACCCATCCAACAAATAATTTGCACGATCCACCCTTGTAAGGCAGCTTCTATCAAGATTGAGGTCGAAAAAATTCATAAAGATGGCTTTATTTATCCCGTGGATTTAGCTGATTGGGTATCCAATCTAGTACCAATTAACAAGAAACAAGGTACAATCTGTGTCTGTCTTTATTATAGATATATCATAAATCTTGTCCTAAGGACAACTTTCCCACCCCCTTCATTGACCAGATCATTGACGATTGCACCGGGGGTGAATCCTCTCTTTGATGGACGGTTTCTCCGGATATAATAAAATTAACATCTTGCCCATGGATCAACAAAAAATCGCTTTCATTTGTCCTTGGGGAACCTTTTCCTACCAGAAACTACCCTTCGGTTTAAAGAACACCGGTGCGACTTTTCAACGTGGCATGTCTTACACTTTTCATCATATCAATCAATTGTACAACCTTATCTAGATGACCTACCGACGCATTCCATAGATCATAGTGACCATCAGACAAACCTCTAATCCATTCTCGTTCGCTATTGGTTCTATCGTATACGCTTAAACCCACACAAATGTGTCTTTTGTGTGGATTTTGACCGACTTCTAGGATTTATTATATCTTGTCAGGGGATTAGGATAGATCCTTTGAAGGTCAAGACAATTCTCAATCTCCCTCCTCCTTCCTCACTCTTCCAGCTTCAAAGTTTGCAAGGGAAGGAAAACTTTTTACGTCATTTCATCCCAAACTATGTTGATTTAACACTCGGATTTACTCAACTGATGAAGAAAGGTTCTGAGTTCGTATGGGATACCACTGCCAATGAAGCTTTCGAAGATTTGAAACTAACTTTAACCCGTACCCCACTCCTTTTCCCACCCGATTATAGTCAATATTATTTCCTCTATCTCGTTGCTTCATACTCTACCATTTCCATGGTTTTAGTCTAATAAGACGATTTACATGATGAACATGTCATTTTTTATTTGAGTCGGAGTCTCATGACTATCGAAGCCAAATACTTACATGTTAAAAAATTGGCCTTGGCAGTTGTTCAAGCTGTTGAACATTTTCATCACTATATCCTATTACGCAAGAACACTGTAATTTCCGATTGCAACCCTATGCCGCACATTATTATATGCCAATTTCTACGGGGAAAATACTCCAAATGGATAGTGATTCTCTAGGAGTTTGACTTAGAGTTCGAATACACTAAGTCCAAGAAATACTTGGTGTTTTTCGAACTGATATGTGACCTTCCCCGCACTGAGACAAAAAATGTAGTAGAGAATTCTTTACCTGACGAATCCCTTTTTATGATTAGTTTTTATGACCTTTGGTATGGAGATATAATTATTTATCTCCAGACTCAGTCTTTCTGGCCCAATCTGTCTAGCACTGATCATCATCGTATATGTTACCAGGCCCGTCAATATATTATCCTCAGTGACACTATTTATCATCGTGGGGTTGACTCCATTTTTCGATGATGTCTCACCTATGATGAGGCTGAGAAAGCATTGAATGACTTCCATTCTGGAGCATGTGGTGGTCACATGTCTAGGTATGCTACTTCCCAAAAGATCTTACAAGAAGGGTATTTTTGGCCTTCTTTATTCAAAGACTATATTATTGTTGTCCAAAAATACCATGCTTGTCAAACATACAACAACAAAATATGATCTCATCTGGCTCCTTTACACCCTGTAGTTTCCATTGGACCATTCACAAAATGGGGCATTGATTTCATGACATGTAACCCTCACTCGGTCGAGGGGCATGTATACATCATTGTAGCCATGGATTATTTCATGAATCAGGCTAAGGCGATGCCTACATTTGATAATACCAGAAAAAATGCAACCCTATTCATATTCAATCATATCATCACACGATTCAGAATCCCGCAAGCTATCGTCATCGATCACGATAGCCATTTTTGAAATTTCATGATGTCCAAGCTTACCAAAAAGTTGGGTCTTCGACATGAAAAATCAACCCCCTACTATCCACAGGCCAATGGCAAAGTTGAAGCGATAAACAAGGTTCTCATCACTATGATTCAACGGATAATAGGAATTGACAAGACAAGTTGGCACATGATGTTGTTTTCATCATTGTGGTCCTATTGGACATCCATGAAGTCTGCCACGGGATTTACACCTTTTCAGTTGGTGTATGGTATCAAATTTGTTTTGTCGATTGAATGTGAGATACCATCGTTGAAGCTAGTTGTTGAACTTCTCCCCAACACCTCTACCGAGGAAGAACATCTATTGTATCTGATGTGATTAGACGAAACCCGTCATGATGCCACCCTGGTTATTGAAACCCAGAGGAAATGTGTAAAATCCCAATATGACAAGCATGTCAAGCCACATGTTTTCTCCGAAGGTGATCTAGTTCTTCTCCATGAACAAGATCGTGATTTACTAGGGGCCAGAAAATTTGAGGCTATGTGGCACGACCCTTATATCGTCAAATGAGTGTTGGAGAAGGGAGATTACGAGTTAGTGGATTATGATGGAATTCCTTTGAGTGAACCTAGAAATGGTCTTTACTTGAATACGTACTATGCTTAGACCATCTTTGCACGAGTGCTTGTATTTTTACTGTATCATACTTTTGTGTGATTTTCGTTATTTGGTTTCAACCCCCAAATACTTACCTTGCATTGTGCTTGGTTTCTAGATGTCGGCATCTTCACTACCCTATATTGGCTTCGCCGATGGTGCTAGTCGTAGTAATCAGAACCTAGCTTCTACTGCTTGGGAAATCTACGCACCCACAAACGAACTTATTAGTCTAAAATGTCTTTGCCTCCATTGCGCAATCAATAATATCGTAGAATATAGTGCAGTCATCAAATTGTTGACTGATGCTATTTCACTTGGGATTCGACAACTTATTGTATGACTTGATTTCGCAGCTAGTAGTGCTACAGTTAAGTAACATCTATACTATCCGAAGCCCTACTTTGTTATGAGTATATTTACGAATTCACCTCTTGGAACGTTATTTTGATTATATTGAGTATCACCACATTCCTAGATGTCTAAATACATTAATCGATGCATTAGCTAATTATGTGTTAGACGGAAATTTGATACATTTATAAATCCAATCACACATCACATGTTGTATATAAAGTAAAGTAAGATGGTAGAAGCCTCATGTATATATATAATGATAAAAATGTTTTACAAAAAGGTGTTTTCCATCCAAAGACCAAAATATCAAAATATGAAGCCCATGGATTCTACAAAATTACATCATGGATGTTGCTCACGGTAGCATACTACTTCTCGTGCTACCCTATGAAGTAGTCGGCTTAGTGAACTAGACACGCCTATGGTGTGGCGCTGATAACGTGTCGAAATATTGTTGATCCAGATGTCCGGGATGTCTAATGTCAAACCCTTTAGATTATGCTCCATTGCATCATAGTCGTCAACATCCCATCCTTCTACTACAACTGCTTCCCCTCATCTCTGAATAGGGGATGTACCCAGAGGACGATGTGGCCCTACATCTACATGGTCAAAATTTTTGATTATTCATTGGATAGAGAGCATATATAAAAAACATATTATATTCTAAAAAATTCACAAAAACACCATAAAAACAAAATGTTTTTCTTACCTAGGTCCCCCCACTAAAAACCCTTAGGTAGAACCAAATTGGGGTTACCTCAAAATTCCAAACTGGCATAGGTGTAATCATCTATCATCATTATTTGAGGCCTCAACCAGTCAAAGAATGCATCATTGTATTTGATAATGGGGCCCGCTACATGCCAATCCATGAGATCGCACCACCTTTTCATCCTCGTATCCCGTGGCGCTGGTATACCCCACTCTACCTGTAGGCGTAAATGAGGGACTCTTTCTAAAAATAAAGACACCAAACTATATCCATACCCGAATTGCTTTAGGTCCCCATTATTTCTTTTGGTTAACTATGTCTTCATACTGCGAAGAAGTCCATCGCACGAGTTGAACACATGAGGTTCCCTGCATTCCACGACATACTAAAAATAACTTTGGAGGGCCATGTGCAGAGATTCACTTCTTTCCATTTGCGCAATGGTAAAAAGGATGGTCTGGAGAGTTAAATCCCGAACACCTCTAATGGCTACCTTACCTTTGTGTCTCTCGACCTCGGGTTCACAGTACCGATGGATGTATTTGCTCATTGACAGACCACCACCTCAACCTCCTATTAAGGTCACATGTGCTCCATGACGGGATATCCCCATCAAGAAGTAAATGTATTTTATGTCCAAGGAAACAACGTGGACCCCCACATGAAACACCTGTCGATCTACATCCCACATCTAGAGCGGTTATTATAGTAACCTCAGTTGGGATCTCATGCCCTGGATTTTAAATTTTTTTAACAATCTGCACTATCGAAGGACATTGACAATGCCTGTATCATTCAAGGCCATAAATTCATCGTCCTCTTGTTCTCATTCTCTCCATTCCAACATTTTTGAAATCAAAGAACTGCATGGAGTTGGGAGAAGGAAGTTAGCATCTTCAATCATTGATTTTGAAATTATTTTTGGGCAAACACATGCGTAAATTTTTGGGTTTTCAGCCATCGCAAATGAAGTTTTAGTATAGTGCGGGGTTTCCTCAAGTGAGCCATAGGGAACCTGCGGAAATCATTGATTTCCGCAGGTCCCGATACTTGTCACCTGCGACGGCCCCAGTGCGTTCCTATTGACCCAAAAGCTCATCCAAAAAATACCTTTTAACCAAAATAAATGAAGAAGAGGATGACGAGCATACCATGTTGATGGAGACAATTTGCTTAATGGTCGCCTCTAGTTCTTGCAATCGACAACTAAAATATGAGGTAAAAATAAGGTTTCTAGACAATCTTTTAATGAAATGCAAATGAAATAGAAATAAGAGGTTCTACCCCTATTTATTTTACTTTTTTCTTTTTCTAATAATATTTTATATTATTTTAATTCATTTTATCATAACCTAAAGGTATAATGGTCCCGTGAGTCTTTTATTTTTCGCAAGTGGAAAGACTAAAGTCCTAAACAATGCAGTATGGATGTTTTTCTTGATTCACTTTTCTGTTCATTACATATACCAGTACTTTTTAGGTTTTTTTAGAAAAACCTCGAGCTCACTCTTTGTTCATTCTCATGCTCTAAAATCAATGAGAACGTAACCGAGTATACTTCTGTCATTTTTTCGTACTTGTCATGGAAGCACGAAAAGAGAAACACATGGAGTATCCTTTCATCTCTTTTCACACTCCATAAAAAATGAAAAGATTGTCGAGCGACCTTGTTCTTTTCATGCTCGTAAAAGTATTTGAAGAAAAAATTCGATGGGTGATAGTTTATCACTTGTTTGGTCTCATCAAATTACTTTATGAAAAATGAACTGACAAAGTTCTCTTTAAAGTGTTTTTTAGACTCTATAAACATGAAAACCCCCGAGTTTTCTATCTTTGGACTTGTTAAACAAACATTGAAAGACCCACATGGGACCGAACCAATCCTTCTTAGGGTTCATTAAACATACTCTGAGGGACTCGTCTGAAGGATGATCTTACATCAACAAGCATATGTTATCCTCCTCAAGCTTGTGTAAAAATAAATATGTACTCGCCAGAAATGGTGGGGGGAAATTTTGGAAAGAAATGTGTCTCTGTATCCGTGTTAGTGGCAATAATAGTCGCTCTTGAACATCACACCCTCCTTCATCATTTGAATCTGGGTTGGAAAATCCATTTGTCTCGTGTTTGACCTTCTACAAATCCATATCTTGGGTCATCTTTGAGACAATGTTGCCAAGACCATTGTCGTCTCATTCATATGTTCAAGAGAAGTCTAAAAAATCCCCTCTTTCAAGTTGACCATCCGCAATTATCAATTCCTACCATGTCGTCCTTCCATGTGTCAGTTTCAAATCATTTTCATACTTTGATCTACCCTAAATCTATTACTTATTTCATGTCATTGATGGGGGATACATCAAGGCCCTCCTATGATGAGTCTTTTTCCTATCGACTTCAACTCATTATCCAGGAATGAGACTTAGAAATCATTTTAGTACCTTAGATCTTGCATTCCTCAATGGCATCTTTCTTCGCTTTCGACAGTGCATTCACATCATTGTTCCCTGATTGGAATATTCCCTCGAGTATTCAACTTCATCACATTTATTCACATTCATTGGATTGTACTAAGGTACCTTGGGAGTCATTGACATCAATGGTGATTTCCCTCCCACTTGTTAATGCTTTTCATCAATGATCAGTAATCAAGTGGTTTCTACCATGTTCAACTTCAACACCTGTAATTGCATGGTTAGATTCGTACTTACGGACGATGGGATTGAAGACCTTGTATATCATCACCTTGGTTAAGGTTGTGATGGAGTATTTACAATTTGTATTGACACATAGATCCACTTTGTATGTCTTGTGGCTATGTCCTGATTTCAAGTTTGTTAACACATATATCCACATTGTATTCTTGGTGGCTATATCATCTTGATGACATGGATCCACAGTGTATAATTGGTGTCCATGAATGAAATTTATGAGTGGAATAATTTGTCGTCTAATAATGGGAATGCCTACCTCAGAGATGGTATAATATTGTGCAGATGCTTGATTGTTTGCAAGTTCTCGATTGTTGTGCTCCTTGTTCTCGACACACACACACACACACATTTTTCAAATTATTTCAGTTGTCATGAGTTCCAACCTCATACTTTGGGGGGAATTCTATTACACATTATTTTGGTCACCCTGATGATGACTATACAAACATGTGTTCAGGCTCTCAAACCAATATTTTACATGAGGAAAATGACTGAGTTCTTCACTTTCAAGGCATATTTTTAGAATGACACCACATCATGACAGTGGTACACAGTGCAGAAATCCTTGATTTCTACAGGCTACTCTATGCTTAGCTCACGGGGTTTCTACAGGCTGCTATATAGACAAGCTGCGGCGATGTTTGAAGCTAAGGAAAGGAAGAAGTTCATGAGGTTTCTAGAAGGAGAATCTTTTCGAATGTGAGGTGGCGTCCTTATGGTTGTGATCCTACTGGCTTCTATGATTTGGTGGGATCATCCTCATCCTTTCAACTACTTCATCTTATCGTATATAATGATGGGTTTCTAATAGAAAGGGTTAAGAAAGATTGAGCAAATAATTGTTGAAAGAATAGGCTAAAGACTATGTGGAGGATCCTATTATAACTGATGCTTGAGGCCTCCATTTGTCCATCAAGCTTTTGTGGACCATCTTCATACAAATTCAGAGCAAGTGTATGTGTGTGTTGGAACAAAGGACCACCGAAAGGGAACTTGCGACATCAAGGAAATTTGGTTGTATCTTCCACTTTTACTTAATATGATATAGTGTCATGTTTATTTCCCATAAAATCATTAGCATTTTATTACATGACTCCTTGATCACATGTTTACGTTTCCATTGAATCTACAATTGTTTCTTTCACTTTGGTTGGTTTGTGTCACTACAGATCTAATTTCACAAGTTCATCGGAGCGAAGTAGGGACAAAAGAGATATAAGGAAGCGATATCTAAAGGTATGTCATCCATTCCTCCTTTGGTAGTAAATTCAAAGGTATAAACTTAGGTAAAGCGTCATGTCCTATCTTTTTTTGTTCTAGATCCAGGTGGATCTTGGGAGATTATTTTATGTCTTCATTCATTGATTTATCCAATAACACCTAGGGATTGGGTTCTTTACCAAATATGGACTCTATATAAAGAGGGAAAGGATTAAAAAATGGAATCTCTCTTTGTCACATCTCTCCTTGGTTGAAACTAACGAGAGGGTAAGGAGAAGGGTTCACTGGAATGGTGTAATGATCCCAAGCCAAATTCTTTCTTGGAATCACTAACTACTACTAATTTATTGAGTTATTAAGTGCATACAAGATTCATCAACACATGAAGATCACAATATATTCAAGATGTAGAAGCACAGGAAAAGATCTGACCTTTTTATTATGAGCAATGTAAGATCAATACAATAAATGGTCGATCTAACATAAACCTCAAATGGTCGTACAAGCAATAGATATGAGCTGCTACAAAATGCTCCCGACAATACAAAATAAGCCTCTAAAGGCTGGATATACAATGAAGACTAAATCAAGTAGATATGAGTTGCACTAATGCTCAACCTCCAAGCTGGAAAGTGCCCCATCCTGCTAGAATGCTGAAGCCCTGAATAATTCTTCCCTACTACCAAAAGTGTCCAATCATCCCGAGAAATATGCCAAATGATAGATCAGGCAATTGTAAGGAAAACCCAGATGTCCAAATTCCCAAATCCACTCTCAAATCCCGTAGATATGAATTCTTCACTGAATGGTGTGCCCCACTGGATGACTGAAACCCTAGCTGGTTCAGCCCTGATGAAGGAGGCCTCCAAATTCTCTGAAACTCTCCAAGAATATAAATCAGGCTATGAGAACCCCGTGGGAGAAGTTTCGGGCTCAGATCTCAAGCAGATCTCCCTAGATCTGAGTTTTACTGAATCACAGGACGTCCCCTATGGCTCCACGACGTCCCAATATGCAGACAAATATAGAATGATGATAACCCTCCAGAAAATCCCTCAAAATGATGGTCCTATCCCTACAAACAAAACCCAACTGTCGGAATGGCCCTAGGCCCTCAGGATAAGCTGGATCGAACCTCCCTCGATAAACTAGCCCTGAGACTAGAATGGTGTGGAGGAGTCTTTCATCCCTGAGACCAAGCTATGGAACAAGGTGAGTGGATATTTCACCACTGATTTGCTCACAAGGGTTTGTACAACAAAACCCCAAAACTGAATGCTCAAGAGAAATAGCAAATGCTAATCCAAAACCAGAATGAGTAATAGGTGCACCCCAACCTCTTACTTATACTTTTCCTTCTAATTCTCTGTTGAGTTACGTTAACTCCCAGGGTTAATCTTCTATTCTTCTATTGAGTTATCTTTTACTCCTTTCCTTTTCCTTTCTTAAGTCAACTTAAAAATATAACTTTTAACTTCTTGACTTTTCCCCCCTTCAGTGTGAGACTATGACCTAGTGGGGGTGCCCAGGTCACTGAGTCTCCTCATTACCTCTCTAAGAGGTGGGGGACATTACAGTCTCCCCTACTTGAAATTGATTGTCCTCAAGCAATTCCAAACTGGCTTCTCTAACCACGTGCTCCTGCTCCCAAGTGGCATCCTCAATGGGTAAATCCTTCCACCTGATCGAATACTCCTTGATGCTTCGGTTTCAGAGCCTCTTCTCTCGAACTTCTAACACCTTCTCTGGAATCAAAACAAGTTGTCCCTCCTCATCCATGGGAGGTAATGCCTCAATAGGCCTGACATGTTGACCGAGGGCTTTCTTAAGGCATGAGACATGGAAGACGTTGTGAATTTTGCTACCCTGTGGAAGCTCCAGCTCAT
>ML819143.1:25929-49525 GCA_009831015.1 Picea engelmannii | reverse complement strand
GTATCAGAGATAAATCCTGCAACATAACGCTATTCATAAAGATTAGATTCAGAAAACAAAATGAATACAGAGAAAGAAAACATTTAACCTAGAAAATCACATCACCAGTGAACATACGCAAGAATCCTGTGAAAATGCCCCTTTTTTATTAATGGTGGATTTCTTAAAAAATGATACAGTTTGACAGCAATAGGGTGTGTGAATCAACAACCCTCAATACTTCGGAAACTGAAGTATTTATAATACAAAATACAAACGTTCCTGTCATAACTGATCAGGACGTGTTCATGCTATTTTTAGACTAACTATCTTAACTAATCAAACTGTTTCGATGACTCAACACAACAATATGCTGAATTTCAGGGGTAGGCCGTTGGCGAGGTGCCTCCGCAGCCTCTTCTGATAGGACAGGTGATTGGATGCGACAGCTCATCTGCTAGTCTAGTAGATCACACAGCTCCTCCCATCTGATATGACCTGGCACTATGACTTTAAGCAATCTCCTATACACTTCATCCATGTCTGTGTACTTAGAAAATGTAGGCTTGATGATGAATATGTGTTTAATCTCATGTTGGATACTAATATCCAACTGCAAGGCATCCATGAATGCTTTTCCTGTGATGCTTCCCTGTATACCCGCAAACTTAGAATTGTCCTTAGACACTTCAGCCAACCTTTTCTTATAATCAGGGAGCGTCATTAATTTGTCATTAATGACCTTCACACCAGGCATGCCCTTTCTTTGCAGAGCATCTATCTTGTTGAAAAACTTCTACACTCCTTGATCCATCACTTGAATTTTATCCTCAAGCTGAAGCATGAGGCCCCTTTTGGTTAGAACTCTTTTGACTTCAAGTATGGTTTTTGTCTTGTCCTCGATCTTCAATTCTTTGAGTTCCTCCCGGGTCTTGGAATTTAGGAACCTTATGATTTCATTCGCTTGGGCTGGCATGTCTCCCAGCTCCATTCTGATTTTCTCCACAGCCTGTTTTCTCCTCTCGAGCAACTCATTTTGTTCAAACATGATTTGAACCATAGGATAGATTTCATTTATGGATCTGGAAATATCTATCCACACAATCTCTTTGACCTCAACCAAAGTCTTTCCTGCCATTGTTTGTTTCTGGAGCTGCTATAACTCCTTCTTGATTTGCTCGTTCACCTGTTTTTCTTTGGATAGACTAGCCTGGAAAGAAGTCTTTAGCTCTTGGAGATTCTCCACTTCTTTCTTAAGCCTGCCGATTTCTGATTCTTGCAGGTTCATTCTCTCCATAGACTTGGCCAGGTCTGTTGTTCCCTCTGGTAGTGGTACTGATGCAGCAAATGGAATGGCTGTCACTGTTGCTATGCTCAATCCTGCAATTAGGATAACACTCAATGGGATGCCCTCCATTGTCTTTGCTTTCTCTTTCTCTTTCAACAGTCTTTCCATCTGTACTTCCATCTCCTTTAACTGAGTGTTCTGCTGCATGAGTAATTTCAACATCTCATCCTTTTCTCCTTCCTTTTCAGCTATCTCCTTTTCCTGTGGGTCTTCTGTTGGAGGGAGAATTAGCTGTTTTCTCAAAGATGCGATGTCAGCGTTTTTCTTTTTAATCATCTCTTCAGCTGCTTTAACATTCGCAGGGTCATAAACAATCTTGAGGACCAGCTCCTCCAATGTTTTGATTTTGTTGTCCTTTGCGAAAGACAAAATTTTCTCCAGCTTCAGTTGGGTCTGGGCATTGCTCAAAGCTACCCGAAATTTTGATGCAGAAGTTGTAGCATGGGCCAAAGTGTGGAAAACCATAATACTAGTTTGCTTGTGCAAATCCATCTGATTTGCTGGGTGCACGTCTTTAGCCTGAAACTCGAATGTGGCCCTTTTATAATCTGATATAACCTTGGGATCTGGCACTTGTGCCTGGAGGTAGGCCATATGCATCCTACCTTTCTCTGTATCAAACGCTGAAAGAAGCCTGTGTTGAGCTGTGGACGACTGCTTCTGGAACTGGGCATAGGTGCTGGTAGTAAGAGTCTGGTTTTTCTTCTTGATCAAATCATATTTTTCAAAAATGCCCTACTTGGGCCTGGTCTTGCTTGGTGGAACATCAGTGGGAGAGTCTGTGGATTTTAATGCTTTTGTTACTTCCTTAAGCTGACTAGAGCCAAAAGGTAAATTGGCGGGCTTGACCCGTGGGGTGGCCACTGTGGTGGTTGTGATCTCTTGCTCCACTATCGTGCCTGTCGTTGGAATTGTCCTTGGCTTTTTGGCGTGCATCTTAAATTCCTCCCATGACACCTCTGTTACAGGAGAAGACGATTCTTGCCGGGGCCTCTTTTCCTTGGGATTCTGAGGTGTGGCAGTGGGTGGTGCACTTGTTGAGGGTACCTTCCTTTCCATCCCGACAGTTGGTTCCACTTCCACCAACGTATCAGGCTCCCATTCTGTCTGATTAGCAAATCTCTCGATTTCCGGCCTGGGCTCATGCGCATATGGGGCATTCTTATTTTTGACTCTCATCTCAGAAATGATCCCGCAGGGATCATAAGGCCAGGTGAAACTTGTAAGAAATTTCATTTCCCTCAACAGTTTGTCTACTTCATCACCCGCACCTCTACTATTGCATATGAAAGAGCCTATCTGCCCTTTAATCCGCAATTGTTGCTTCTTTTTAAGGGAAACAAAGTGAATATCATCAGAATTCATAATTTGTCTAATATATTCCAGTGCGAAAATTATTACCGGTATATATCTCGGAAGATTGTACGGTGCCAACTCGCACCCAAAAACTCGGATCTCGGAGTGATTTTGATACAAGTACCAGTCTCCTGTCTTCGCATTGTTCGAGAGGTGTAGAATTCTCCGGACTTCGTCATTTATCCGTGGATCAGGCATGCCACTCAACATATTTACCACAGGGTGGTAAAACTGATCAATGAACGCTGTGAAGTCGTATTCGACAGAATTGTGTTTCAGAAGAGAAGTCCACGCTATGACTGGCTGTGGCCTCCCGTCGGCGTCCATCTTCTGCATGGAGAAATTGAACCTGTCTACTTGGAAGTAGACGAACATGTAAGCCAGAATGGATGAATACCTGAACATGCCTTCTGTGGAGAAATTAACAAATTGTTCATGGATTTTATTGGCTAGGAAAGTGTTGTAGTTGAACTGCATGGTCAGTTGTTCATCATTTGAGAAGATAGATAGGAAACCCAGGATGGGTTCGTCTACCCATTGATCGGAATAGTACCCAAGAAGGGCACACAGGGAATAAATAATTTGATTTCCTTTGGTGGAAAACAAAGAAGAAGGGTACAGGGGATTGGTGGACGGGAGCGGAGCAGAAGTGGGGAGGAAAAGCTCGAAGATTTGAGCTCTCTGCGGGAAAGTCATTTTCTGGTATAGTTCAGTGAGGACTTCTAGGCTGAACGGGGATGCAAATTCAGCACGGGTTATCTGCATCATCTGGTCAATATCCTCTGGGGTGATGAAGAAGAGGACGTCCCTAGACAAAGAAACAATGGCTTTCTGGTCGGGGACGTCATGAGCTTGGCACTTGAGTGAAAATTCTGGGAAATGGTGAATTTGGGGGAAAAGGTACAGGGGAAAATTGGACTCCCAAAGTCCAATTTCGTCACTCTGGTCCAGGAAAACTTCCCGGAGCCATGACTATAGATCGGAGAAGTCAAAACTTCATATAATGTCCTCTATTAAGCGATCTTTATCGACCAGAGGGATTTTATCCAGGTCAACCGGAGGAGGAATGAACGGATTCTCTTCCTCTTTACTTTGCTTTGTCTTAGACACCATTTCGGACCCCCCCCCTCCCATTAAAGGTAGAATGGGCGGGGGGGGTCCAGAATGCTATGTGAACCATTGATCTAATCATCATGATCTGGACTATCGGAAGGTGCATGAAGCATAGGTCGGGAGCGGAAAACGACATGTGTAGGAAAAACTTAGGATAAGTGCTTTCTCATGGGTTTTTTCCCAAATTTGTCATAGACACTACCAAGGGGACCTTATTTCAACTATCCTAAGGCAAGGAAAGACTTGATGCAGCATTTTCTTCAATTGGGTTTTATTTGGGCAAGGTAAGCAAAGCAATTAATCTACATTCTAACCTACTTTCACAAAGAAAATAACCCAGATGAAAATGTTGGGTTAAGGTATTATTCTTCCTAAGGGCTATCTGACCAGGATTAGATGGTCTGATCAGATGTATTCACTAGTTCAAACCTGGGGGCTATCTGACCAGGATTAGATGGTCTGATCATATGTATTCACTAGTCCTAACCTAGGGGCTATCTGACCAGGATTAGATGGTCTGATCATATGTATTCACTAGTCCTAACCTAGGGGCTATCTGACCAGGATTAGATGGTCTGATTAGATGTATTCACTGACCTATCAACATTGAAAATTTAAAAGAACTTGGTCATGCTTGAAGGGTATGACCAAGTTACTATTATTGTATGGGGCTTTTGTTTCAATTCTTTTTTCCCTCTTTTCTTTTCCTTTCTTTTTTCTTTTCTTTTTCTTTATTTTTCTTTCTTTTTCTTTCTTTTTGCAAAACGAAAATCAATTTTCCAATAAAAACCCTAGATACAGATAATATCCATAATATCCAAGTCATAAGTTGATTCCCATAATTTATGGGGTGATAGCAGCGGCTCCACTTGGGGATGGTACTTGCCCTGTTAAGTGCCAAGAATCCAGTTTCCTGGTCATCCTGAGCATATCTGACTAGTAGCCTTCATTGGTCTGATTTCGAGGAAAATATTGAAAAACAATGATCAGTAGCTTAGGGCCTTCTCTTCGGGCTTCAACCAACTGACCAATGTCCTTCACTTCAGAGAATGCTAGTAAAAACTGAACATTAAAAACCGGTATGTACAATGGAGAGTGAGTTCTTCAAATCTCTTACTGGGGAGGGTTATAATGCTTCATCATTCTGCCATTCACAGGTGCTCTTGGCAGATCTGACCCATCAACATTGTTTAACAAAAAGGCGTTATTTCCTCTGAAAGCTTGGATCATGTAGGGCCCTGTCCACAGATGATCAAATTTTCCATGCTTTCCCTTGTCCTTGTTCCTGGCATCCCATTTCAACACTAGGTCTCCAAGCTCGAAATCATCCTCCTTGGTTCGTTTGTCAAAGATCTTCTTAATGTTCTCTTGGATGACCTGTGTTTTGTTGAAAACATCCTCTCTAGTCTGTTGCAAATGAATCATTTGATTGATTCGTCTCTGGGAGTCATTTGGTTCAGCTTGCATCTCTTGAATTAACTTCATGAAAGGGACTCCCAAAGAGGTTGGGAACACAACCTACGTACCGTAGACCAGTTGGTATGGTGACATACCAATTGAACTTTTGGTGGTTAATCTATCTGCCCATAAAGCAAATACTAGCTTATCATGCCATGATTTTTTATTCTCCTGCAACGTTTTCTTGATGATATTTACCAAAGTTTTGTTTGAGGACTCCGCCAACCCATTTCCCTGAGGTTAGTAGGCTGTGGAGTGCCCAGGCCAATGTGGTAACGACTGTAGAAGTCAATGAGTTTCTTCGACCGAAAGGAAGTTGCATTGTCAGTAATGATCTTTCTAGGACAACCAAAATGGGATAAAATATTATTTTCAAGAAACTTGATAGTAATAGAGTCATTGGCTTGCCTGCTTGGTACAGCCTCGATCCACTTGGTAAAATAATCAGTGGCAGTAAGGATCCACCTATGTTGGCCTGAAGACGGAGGGTGTATTTCTCCAATGAAATCAAGTCCCCATTGCTGGAACGGAGCCTCCACTGAAATTGGTTTAAGAGGTAGAGGAAGGAGTTTCCTTTTACCCTCAAACAGTTGGCACTGGTGATAGGCTGTTACTTTCTGATGTACATCTGCAAACAGGGTGGGCCAGTAAAATCCAGCTTTGAGTATTTTGTTGGCTGTAACCTTCCAGTTCAAGTGGCGACTACATTCACCTGCATGAAACTCCTGCAACACTTTGTCAGCTTCATCTTTGAGTAAGCAATTTAAAAGAATACCTGCAGGGTCTTTCCAATACAAATTCCCTTCTAGAATACATAATTTCAATGCTTTCAACTTTAAGAACCTAGCTTTAGTTTTAGTTAAACCAGGGGGAGCTTGTAAATTTTGTAAAACAAAAATAAGGTCTGCATACCATGGAGAGTTTAGAAAAACCTCTTTAACGTTTGGAGTCGCCATCTCGCCCAGTTCGCCTGCCACATCTAGGAAATTAATTTCGAGAGCCTGAAAGTTGGATTCAACCATCAGTTTAGCAAGGCCTTGGCCTTTGATCAGTTTTGTGGGCTTAATTTCTATGTCGTATTCTAGAATAACTGCAATCCACTTTCCCCTTCTCCCATCAGGGTTGTCTTGTGTCAATATATCTTTCACTACCATGCTTGGAACATATGCTATGACATGAGAATGGAGAACATAAACCCTGAAGTCCTTTATAGCCTTTACCAAAGCAAAATCCTGCTTCTCCATAATGTTGTAGTTTAGGGCAGCGTCTCTTAAAGCTTTGCTGAAGAAAGCGATGGGTTGTTTGTACCCCTCACTGTTCTTCTGCAGTAATACAGTTGCTATAGTATGTTCAGAAGCGAAAGAGAAAAGATAGAAATCTTTAGTGAAATCGGGACTGATCAAAACTGGGGCTTCCGTGAGTGCCCATTTGACCTGTTCGAAGGATTGTCTGGACTCAGGATCCCATTTTATTTTCGTGTCCTTTTTAAGCATGTTTGTAATGTTTTGGAGGAGCTCGGCCAGATTAGGAATGAATCTTCGAAGGAAGTTAATCTGCCCTATGAAAGACTGTAGTTCTTTGAGGTTTCTTGGGTGTTCTAACTTTAGTATGGCCTCAATTCTACTGGGGTCGATTCTGATTCCCTCTTTAGAGATGATATGTCCCAACAGTTTACCCTCTTCTAACCCAAAAAGACACTTCTTGGGATTTAATGAAATCTCGAACCTTCTACACTTTTCGAAAACTCGTCTAAGGTGTCGTAGGTGTTCATCATCAGATTGGGAAAACACTATCACATCATCTAAGTAAACGACAATAAACTTACTTGACTCTTCTATGAAGGTGATGTCCATTGCTCTCTGGAAAGTTGCTCCTGCGTTCATCAGACCAAAAGGCATCTTCACATACATGAAAGTGCCCCATGGGGTGGTGAAAGCGGTTTTTTCCTGATCGTCGGGGTGAACTAGGACCTGGTTGTAGCCTGAGAAACCATCTAACAGATAAATTCTACTGGACCCGACCACTCTTTGCAGGAGGTGATCCATTTTGGGCAAGGGGTAATTATCCTTCAGGGATGCTTTGTTCAAATTTTGGAAATCTATACAGAGTCGGATTTCCCCAGTTTTCTTGCGTGTAGGGATTAGATTAGAAACCCACTTAGAGAAACATAGTGGGACTATGATCTTGACATCATACATTTTCTTAATCTCTTTTTCTATCAAGGGAAGCAACTTGGGATTTATCCTCCTAAGTTTATTCCTAAATGGTTTCTGGTCTTCCTTTATGGGAATCCTGTGTTGTATAATGCTGGTGTCATAGGCTTTCAAATCTTCATAGCTCCAGGCAAAAATGTCTGAATAATCCTTGAATAGCCCAATGTACTTAAGCTTTTGTTCCGGGGGTAAAGATTTGGACAATTTAACCATCTTAGGTTTCTCTTCAGTTCCTATATTGCAGTCTTCTACCTCTTGTCCATGGGATTCTATTTTTGGCTTCTTAGCTACATCATCATTGTCAAACAAATCTTCTAAAGGGACAAGGCCTCTAGGTAAAACATTGCTTTTTAATTGTAAAACATCGACATCTATTTCGTCATCTCCTAACTCTCCTGAATCTACCATACCTTCTGTATCCACTGTATCTACAACATTTACACTATCTACTCCAAATTCAAAATTATTTACATTCTCTTTTTCATTTTCTACATCTATGTTTGTACACTCAAAATCATTCTTGCATTGCAGAAAGTCCTCTATCTGATCGTCATTTCCAAACACTTGCCAGTACCTAATATTATCAGGCACTGTCGGTCTGCATTTCACTTCAACCGTGTATGGGCGGGTTTGTCGGAAAGGAATCTTGCAGGAAGCCGCTGACGTAGCCAATCCGTCAGCCAGGATGTTTTGTCCCCTTGGCATTACCTTCAAGTCAACCTCGTTAAAATACTTCAAAGCATCAAGAACGACATTCCTGTAGGCTCTAAGGCGTGGGTGTTTAGCGGCATATTCACCTTTAATTTGTTTAATTATTAATTCAGATTCACCCCTCACCATTATTTGCTTAGCACCAACTTTCTTCAGTAGCTTTAGACCGATCATTAAAGCTTCATACTCAACAACGTTGTTAGTGCAGTGGAAATTTAACTTATAGGAATGATTTTCTGAATACCTTTTTTTATGATTATGCAACCAGACTCCAGCTCTTGCTCCTTCTTTACTCACAGCTCCATCGAAATCCATACTCCAAAAATCAACGGGGAAATCTTCAATGATTACATTTTCCATCTTTGCTGCCTCACCAATTTCTGGACCTTCATCTTGACTAGCCACATCTTCTATCCGCTGAGTATCTTGCTTTCCAGCATCACCATCGTTGTACAAGATGAACGAATCTAAATCGGAATGAGCAGAGTAAAGGGGGTAATTGTGAGGTTTCTCTTGACTGTTGACCATATACTTCATCAGTGTTTCTCTGTATAACCTCCTCTGTTGTCCAAACACTGGGATAGTGGCGTAAGACATATCCAGCTGCAAGGTTCTTTTTAACTTAGCTCCCCAAGATCGGGATAGCAGCATGCCATACTTTGGAAGGATGTCTGGAACCACCACGTCCATTACCATGCTCTTTGAAGGGATATGAACCAGGGTGATGCAGAGGTCCTTAATCAGACCAATACATTTGACTTTGCTGGAGTCAAACGAGTGTAGATCTTTGTAAGGCCTAGTGGCCTCCAATCCCAGTTTTTCCATTACTGCTTTAGGCATCAAATTATGCGAGGCACCTAAATCCAACATGGCGTTATGCAATATCAAATTGTGTATGTTCAAACTGATGTAAAAGGGAGCTACATCACCAGTATCGTCTTGACTGTCAACTTCAGGTCCGAAAAGGAGTTCTGGGCGATCATCAGTAAGGTTCACAGTGTCCAAATGGGTCACTGATTCGATAGTCAAGGCCTTGGTGCCTATGTCGGGTTCAATGGCTAATGCTTTTAGTACCTGTGAACGATAACTTCCTCTACTTATCAACTCAGTCAGTGGGACGGGAATTTTGATTTTGGCCAATTCTTCCTCCAGGCTAAAAGGTGCGGGAGTTCGTGTCTGACTAGTTGATTCGGGTTGGTCCACCACATTCTTCTGCTCAGAAGTACTGGGAAGATTAGCAGGAGAAACTTCGGGCTGTGCCTGCCTCTTCAGTATGGTAATGTTTTTCTTAATCGGAGCATCAGTTTTATCTTTCTCAGAAGACTTTTCAGGAGTGGTCTTCTTGAGGGTTTTCTCAGTCTCAGCCACCTTCTGCGTTTTGGTCGCCTTTTTAGAGGAATTTCCTTCTGTCTTCTTACTTCACATATTTTATTGACGGTGCCCCTCCAAAATAGCGTTCTCAAAAACCTGTTTTCTTTCATCCCCTGCATCCTCACTTACCTTTGTTTGATTTAGCAGAAAGAGTTCCTGCTCCTCTTGAGTAAGGAAGACGGCCTCATTGTCGTGAATGCCCATGAGGTTGATATGAGTGTCTTCCAATTCCTCAATTATTTCCCCCCCTTTGTCAGCGTAGTTTTCTTGCAGGGGGGGCCTAATCGACTGATCAGGACCTCTCTGATCTCTTTTATCTCTTGGGTCTCGTGGATCTCTTTGCCTGATTTGAGGAGGGTTTCTTCTAAAATTGGGGTTTCGAATCTGAGGGGCAGGCGTGTTTTCTCTCGGAGGATTTCTATCTGAAATAATCGTTCTTTCTAACAACAATTCCAACGATCTAACCACAGAATCCAATTTGGAATCAGTGTTTGACGTGGAAGGTTCTTCTTTGATCGTGACCCTCCTTTCTGTCCTTTGACGTGCCCTTTTTTCCAACAAATTAGCCTCCACACTAATAACACTTTTCTGCATGTCTTCAAGGGTGGGAGCATTTCTTTCTCTTAATTGGTAAGACATGTCAGCATCGAATCCGTCAGGGAATTTAATCAATTCCAGACCTTGGGGAGGTTTGATCTCGGTTGGGACTGCATTATACAAATTGTTAAAATGTGTACAATAATCTTGGATAGTTTCACCTTGATTTCTTTTTATATTCTCGTATTCTGACAGTATCTGGAGAGGGTTTTTCTTTACCTCCCATCTGTCAAGAAAACTTCTTTGGAACGCGACAAGGTCAGGGATTGATGTGGCAGGTAAGGCTTTGAACCATTTCTTGACATCCCCTGTCAGACTCTAGGTGAACAGTCTCATCTGAACTTCGACTTCGTCGACTTCTTGTAAATCCAATTAGTCATTCATTTTATCCACATGTTGTTGTGTGTTTAAAGTTTCGGTTGCATCGAACTGTGGAAGTCTAGTCTGGTAGTCTTGGGGCATGGCATGTAGTGGTGAAGCCAACACCAAAGGGGCATATCGAGCCTCCATGACGAGTGGAGGAGGTGGGATGACGACCTGGGTGATTGGAGAGGTAGCGATGGAAGGAGAAGTCGATGAAGGACTGGACGGGACTGAGGTAGTGATTGGTAGTTCAGTCGCAGGAGACAAGACTTCGGGGGTTCGGGGCTGCAATACAGTTGGGTCGAAGACGTGCTTAGACACAAAAGTTTCAGACCGTGTTCTAACAAGGTTTCGTGATGGAAAAAGATCAAGATCAAGGTTTTTAAAGATATCTGGTTCTCCAGAAAAGGAAGGATACTTGTGAAGAGGAGTATAACTTGGTGAACTGGTAGCTAAGGTCTTTCGTCTCAGCAACTACTCGGGATGAGATCGAGTGTGAACTTTCTTGGGAGCCAGAACTCTTTTTGGTTTTTATATATATATTTTTTATTTAGTTTTATGGTGAAGGAAACTAGGGGAGGATTCTACGTTGACATCGTCTAGCTTCCAATTGTTCCTGAGTAGCTATGTCTCATTCAATGGCTTCCCATGAACGTTCGAGTTCTTCCCGGTTATTGGCAGTTTTGAGTATTATGTAAAAAAGGTTTGACGCAATATGTGTTTGATTTGCTAGTCCAGGCTCAATATTAGGTTGTACTGCTGCAGGAACAGTCATAGAGGAACATTAAAAAGGGGAAAATCTTTAAAGGGAGATTCTGAAAATAATATGTACAGAGTTAACCAACCTCTAATCATTACTTTCTTCTCGGAGTCAAACTTTCTTTAGGGGAAAAAAAGTGAGGTATTCAGTTTTAGTTCTCCCCCAGTGGAGTCGCCATTTATGTTAGCACTTGGTAAATTTCCTAGAGGTTGAAAAGAGAAGAAATCTACTAAGGTAACCTTAACCAACATCTTTTAAAGTTGGGATCTATCCCTTCCGGCTTCAGAGAGGGATCTCTCTATATGATTTAGCTTTGTTTTAATATCAGATATTAGGCTAGTTAAAAGAATTATTGGTTTTGTTGTAAAGGGTTTTTAAAGTTGGTTGAGACAAACTACACATCCATTGGGCTATGGGGTCTGTATTTAATCAAATCTGAGAAATAACTAGAAACGCCAAAGAAGAATTTTCACAAGGGGAGGTAATACATTCACTGGATATTTTAGTAATTAAAATGATGAATGGAAGAACATGTGAGGAAAATAACTTCAATTAACAAGCAGTTAAGAATTTCTTAATTGAAGATATTAGAAGATAAACATTTAAATATTTAGAATCGGAAACAGGGTATCAGAGATAAATCCTGCAACATAACGCTATTCATAAAGATTAGATTCAGAAAACAAAATGAATACAGAGAAAGAAAACATTTAACCTAGAAAATCACATCACCAGTGAACATACGCAAGAATCCTGTGAAAATGCCCCTTCTTTATTAATGGTGGATTTCTTCAAAAATGATACAGTTTGACAACAATAGGGTGTGCGAATCAACAACCCTCAATACTTTGGAAATTGAAGTATTTATAATACAAAATACAAACGTTCCTGTCATAACTGATCAGGACGTGTTCATGCTATTTTTAGACTAACTAACTTAACTAATCAAACTGTTTCGATGACTCAACACAACAATATGCTGAATTTTAGGGGTAGGCCATTGGAGAGATGCCTCCGCAGCCTCTTCTGACAGGACATGTGATTGGACGCGACAGCTCATCTGCTATTCTAGTAGATCACACAGCTCCTCCCATCTGATATGACCTAGCACTGTGACTTTAAGCAATCTCCTCTACACTTCATCCATGTCTGTGTACTTAGAAAATGTAGGCTTGATGATGAATATGTGTTTAATCTCATGTTGGATGCTAATATCCAACTGCAAGGCGTCCATGAATGCTTTTCCTGTGATGCTTCCCTGTATACCTGCAAACTTAGAATTTTCCTTAGACACTTCAGCCAACCTTTTCTTATAATCAGGGAGCGTCATTAATTTGTCATTAATGACCTTCACACTAGGCAGGCCCTTCCTTTGCAGAGCATCTATCTTGTTGAAAAACTTATGCACTCCTTGATCCATCACTTGAATTTTCTCCTCAAGCTGAAGAATGAGGCCCCTTTTGGTTAGAACTCTTTTGACTTCAAGTATGGTTTATGTCCTATCCTCGATCTTCAATTCTTCAAGTTCCTCCCGGGTCTTGGAATTTAGGAACCTTATGATTTCATTCGCTTGGGCTGGCATGTCTCCCAGCTCCATTCTGATTTTCTCCACAGCCTGTTTGCTCCTCTCGAGCAACTCATTTTGTTCAAACATGATTTGAACCATAGGCCAGATTTCATTTATGGATCCGGAAATATCTGTCCACACAATCTCTTTGACCTCAGCCAAAGTCTTTCCTGCCATTGCCTATTTCTGGAGCTGCTGTAACTCCTTCTTGATTTGCTCATTCACCTATTTCTCTTTGGATAGACTAGCCTGGAAAGAATTCTTTAGCTCTTGGAGATTCTCCACTTCTTTCTTAAGCCTGCTGATTTCTGATTCTTGCAGGTTCATTCTCTCCATAGACTTGGCCAGGTCTGTTGTTCCCTCTGGTAGTGGTACTGATGCAGCAGACGGAATGACTGTCACTGTCATTGTGCTCAATCTTGCAATTGGGATAGCACTCAATGGGATGCCCTCCATTGTCTTTTCTTGCTCTTTCTCTTTCAGCAGTCTTTCCATCTCTGCTTCCATCTCCTTTAACTGAGCGTTCTGCTCCATGAGTAATTTCAACATCTCATCCTTTTCTCCTTCCTTTTCAGCTATCTCCTTTTCCTGTGGGTCTTCCGTTGGAGGGAGCTTTAGCTATTTTCTCAAAGACACGATGTTAGCATTTTTCTTTTTAATCATCTCTTTAGATACTTTGACATTTGTGGGGTCATAACCAATCTTGAGGACCAGCTCTTCCAATGTTTTGATTTTGTTTTCCTTTGCAAAAGACAAAATTTTCTCCAGCTTCAGTTGGGTCTGGGCATTGCTCAAAGCTACCCGAAATTTTGATGCAGAAGCTGTAGCGTGGGCCAAAGTGTAGAAAACCATCTCGCCAATTTTCTTGTGCAGATCCATCTGATCTGCTGGGTGCACGTCTTTAGCCTGAAACTCGAATGTGTGGCCCTTTTATAATCTGATATAACCTTGGGATCCGGCACTTGTGCCTGGAGGTAGGCCATATGCATCCTACCTTTCTCTGTATCAAACGCTGAAAGAAGCCTGTGTTGAGCTGTGGACGACTGCTTCTAGAACTGGGCATAGGTGCTGGTAGTAAGAGTCTAGTTTTTCTTCTTGATCAAATCATATTTTTCAAAAATGCCCAACTTGGGCCCGGTCTTGCTTGGTGGAACATCAGTGGGAGAGTCTGTGGATTTTAATTCTTTTGTTACTTCCTTAAGCTGACTAGAGCCGAAAGGTAAACTGGCGGGCTTGACCCGTGGGGTGGCCACTGTGGTGGTTGTGATCTCTTGCTCCACTGTCGTGCCTGTCGTTGGAACTGTCCTTGGATTTTTGGTGTGCATCTTAAATTCCTCTGAAGACACCTCTATTATAGGAGAAGACGATTCTTGTCGGGGCCTCTTTTCCTTGGGATTCTGAGGTGTGGCAGTGGGTGGTGCGCTTGTTGAGGGTACCTGCCTTTCCATCCCGACAGTTGGTTCCACTTCCACCAACGTATCAGGCTCCCATTCTGTCTGATTAGCAAATCTCTCAATTTCCGGCCTGGGCTCATGCGCATATGGGGCATTCTTATTTTTTACTCTCATCTCAGAAATGATCCCACAGGGATCATAATGCCTGGTGAAACTTGTAAGAAATTTCATTTCCCTCAATAGTTTGTCTGCTTCATCACCCGCGCCTCTACTATTGCAGATGAAAGAGCCTATCTTCCCTCTAATCCGCAATTGTTGCTTCTTTTTAAGGGAAACAAAGTGAATATCATCAGAATTCATAATTTGTCTAATATATTCCAGTGCAAAAATTCTTACCGGTATATATCTCGGAAGCTTGTACGGTGCCAACTCGCACCCAAAAACTCGGATCTTGGAGTGATTCTGATACAAGTACCAGTCTCCTGTCTTCGCATTGTCCGAGAGGTGTAGAATTCTCCGGACTTCATCATTTATCTGTGGCTCAGGCATGCCACTCAACATATTTACCACAGGGTGGTAAAAATGATCAATGAACGCTGTGAAGTCGTATTCGACAGAATTGTGTTTCAGAAGAGAAGTCCACGCTGTGACTGGCTGTGGCCTCCCGTCGGCGTCCATCTTCTGCATGGAGAAATTGAACCTATCTGCTTGGAAGTAGACGAACATGTAAGCCATAATGGATGAATACCTGAACATGCCTTCTGTGGAGAAATTAACAAATTGTTCATGGATTTTATTGGCTAGGAAAGTGTTGTAGTTGAACTGCATGGTCTGTTGTTCATCATTTGAGAAGATAGATAGGAAACCCAGGATGGGTTCGTCTACCCATTGATCGGAATAGTACCCAAGCAGGGCACACAGGGAATAAATAATTTGATTTCCTTTGGTGGAAAACAAAGAAGAAGGGTACAGGGGATTGGTGGACGGGAGCGGAGCAGAAGTGGGGAGGAAAATCTCGAAGATTTGAGCTCTCTGCGGGAAAGTCATTTTCTGGTATAGTTCAGTGAGGACTTCTAGGTTGAACGAGGATGCATATTCAGCACGGGTTATCTGCATCATCTGGTCAATATCCTCTACGGTGATGAAGAAGAGGACGTCCCCAGACAAAGACACAATGGCTTTCTGGTCGGGGACGTCATGAGCTTGGCACTTGAGTGAAAATTCTAGGAAATGGTGAATTTGGGGGAAAAGGTACAGGGGCAAATTGGACTCCTAGAGTCCAATTTCATCACTCTGGTCCAGGAAAACTTCCCGGAGCCATGACTGTAGATCGGAGAAGTCAAAACTTCTTATAGTGTCTGCTATTAAGCGATCTTTATCGACCAGAGGGATTTTATCCAGGTCAACTAGAGGAGGAATGAACAGATTCTCTTCCTCTTTAGTTTGCTTTGTCTTAGACACCATTTCGGCAACTGTACCTACAACAAACAATACATCAGTGGGGTCGACTGACTGTAGGTGAAAACGACGTGGGAGCAATGGAGGAAAAGGAGGTTTCTGGCGCGATGGATAAATAAGGAATACAAAGGAGAACGGTAGTTTTATTCAAAAATGGGTCGGTCGGACGCGGGAAAATGGTCAACGTGACAATGGGTATATTATCCAGTTATTAATGGACAACGGGCCACTTGGGGTGATATGGCAGGTGACGGTGACCAAAGTATACGGACGACTGACATGGAGGTTTGTGATTGGGGGTAAAAGTCGCCAAAGGGGGCTGTCCATGAGTGAAGGGGGTTATGGTACTGACAACGTGGAATGACAGCAGTTACGGGATGGGACTTCGACCTAGGAGCAAGTGGGACAAGTGGATTTAGTGGAGGATGACACCCTGGAGTGATGGAGGTTGTCAGACGGCATGAGGTGAAAAGATTTTCGGATCAATAGGAAAATGCCAACTGTGAACTGGGCCCGCTGCAAAGAATATTCTTTCCGGACCCCCCCCCCTTTTGGTTAAAAACAGAACACCAAGGGGGGTCTGGAATCCATCGTGATCCGTTGATCTACGCGTCGGTCTCCTGACCATAGACCTTGGCACGTTCTTTAATATCAATTCTGGACCCCCCCCTCCGTTAAAGGCAGAACGGAGGGGGGGGTCCGGAATTCAATGTGAACCGTCGATTTGAGCGCTCAGTTTAGAGCCGTCCAGATGTGCACCATCATTATTTTCAATTCCAGACCCCCCCCCCTCCGTTAAAGGTAGAACAGAGGGGGGGGGTCCGGAATCTAATGTGAGCCGTGCATTTGCGCACTCTGTTTTGGACCGTCTAGGTCTGCGCAAAGGTTATCGCCGAATCCGGACCCCCCCTCCCGTTAAAGGTAGAATGGACAAGGGGGTCCGGAATGCTATGTGAACCATTGATCTAATCATCGTGATCTGGACCGTCGGAAGGTGCATGAAGCATAGGTCGGGAGCGAAAAACGACATGTGTAGGAAAAACTTAGGATAAGTGCTTTCTCATGGGTTTTTTCCCAAATTTGTCATAGACACTACCAAGGGGACCTTATTTCAACTATCATAAGGAAAGGAAAGACTTGATGCAACATTTTCTTCAAGTGGGTTTTATTTGGGCAAGGTAAGCAAAGCAATTAATCTACATTCTAACCTACTTTCACAAAGCAAATAACCCGGATGAAAATGTTGGGTTAAGGTATTATTCTTCCTAAGGGCTATCTGACCAGGATTAGATGGTCTGATCAGATGTATTCACTAGTTCAAACCTGGGGGCTATCTGACCAGGATTAGATGGTATGATCAGATGTATTCACTAGTCCTAACCTAGGGGCTATCTAACCAGGATTAGATGGTCTGATCAGATGTATTCACTGACCTATAAACATTGAAAATTTAAAAGAACTTGGTCATTCTTGAAGGGTATGACCAAGTTACTATTATTGTATGGGGATTTTGTTTCAATTCTTTTTTCCCTCTTTTCTTTTCCTTTCTTTTTCTTTCTTTTTGCAAAACGAAAATCAATTTTCCAATAAAAACCCTAGATACAGATAATATCCATAATATCCAAGTCATAAGTTGATTCCCATAATTTATGGGGTGATAACATAGAGGATGATAAGTGAAAAAAATCAAATAAATTCTCAAGTGATTCAAATCCTAAATAAGTTGCAGAGGCAAGCAAAGAATGGATCAAAATCAAGACATGAGGAAGAGGGAAGATATCATGAAATAAGAGATAACTACAAAATATCTTTTTATTCAATAAGTTCTAGCATAACTCATAGACATCACTTACCTCTTTAATCAACAAGGGGATTTTATGCATCTGAAGATTCCATAAGTAGTCCATAGGTGTCTCCTATTAGGAACCAAATAAAAAGACATGAAATGGACAGTTTGCAAGGAGATCCAAGGAAGATTAAGCCACCATCCTTTGATGGTGAAAGAGAAAGGGAAGATGATTTTGAAGCATGGTTTCTTGGATTCATGAGTTATTTTCAATTGCATAACTACTCATCAAACCTAGAAGCCAGAATTTCCACTTACCATCTACATGGAAAAGAGGTTATGTGGTGGGATCAACTTAAGAAAGTTGAGCACATAAATGAGAGTAGGATCACTTGGAAGCAATTCAAGAAATATTTTCAGAAGGAGTGTGTTGAACTCAGGCTAATAAGAATGACCATGGCATAGTATGAAAATAAGTTCTTGGGAATGCTAAAGTATGTGGGGTTTATAAAGGATGCAAATGTGAAAATACAAAGGTTTTTGAGTGAACTTACTTAATTTTATAAAGACAATATTCAATATGATGAGACCAGGACATTGAACAATACCATCAGGAAGTCTAAGTACATATGTGACCAAGGAAATGGAAAAGAGTCTTTGCATAAATATTGGAATTATAAGAAGAAGGAGAAGTCCGATCAAAGAAAGACATGATTCAAACCTCATTTCAAAAGAAATATCCCAAATAAAAATCAGGAAGACCAACCTGCTAAGGATATTCTGTAGAAAAAATGGGGAGACCACCAATCCAATGTTGGGGATTCAAAGAAGATCACTTGTACAAGGATTTTCCTCACATAAAAGACAAAGTGAAGAACATGAAAAACATCCAAGAGGATACAACACTAGAAGACATGGGAAGAATATATGCATCCTTAGAATATTGACAAGGGTAGAGGGGAGCAAGAAAATTAATAGATATGGTGAGAAGCATGAGAATATAAGTACAAATATACAAAGAATACAATTAGAGGATCATAAGTGAAAAAAATCAAATAAATTCTCAAGTGATTCAAATCCTAAATAAGTTGCAGAGGCAAGCAAAGAATGGATCAAACTCAAGACAAGAGGAAGAGGGAAGATATCATGAAATAAAAGATAACTACAAAAGATCTTGTTATTCAATAATTTCTAGCATAACTCATAGACTTCACTCACCTCTTTAATCAACAAGGGGATTTTATGCATCTGAAGATTCCATAAGTAGTCCATAGGTGTCTCCTATTAGGAACCAAATAAAAAGACATGAAATTGACAGTTTACAAGGAGAGACAAGAAAGCTTAAGCCACCATCCTTTGATGATGAAAGAGAAAGGGAAGATGATTTTGAAGCATGGTTGCTTGGATTCATGAGTTATTTTCAATTTCATAACTACTCATCAAACCTAGAAGCTAGAATTTCCACTTACCATCTACATGGAAAAGAGTTTATGTGGTGGGATCAACTTAAGAAAGTTGAATGCATAAATGAGAGTAGGATCACTTGGAAGCAATTCTAGAAATATTTTCAGAAGGATTTCTTTGAACTTAGGCTAATAAGAATGACCATGGCATAGTATGAAAATAAGTTCTTGGGAATGCTAAAGTATGTGGGGCTTATAAAGGATGAGATTGTGAAAATACAGAGGTTTTTGAGTGAACTTACTTAATTTTATAAAGATAATATTCAATATGATGAGACCAAGACATTGAATAATACTGATGGCATCCACCCAGGCACCTACCTCAGTAGGTCTCGCACCTGACCTCCCGGTCTTAAGGATCGTTCTAAAAGTAACATCGAGCCGGAGTGGCTCCTTTGATTCTCCCCTGGAATCCTTATTAAGATTTGACCCACAGGTCTTCCCTGCTCGTTATAGCCCTTAGGCTTGAGCACTTCTCCGTTCTCAATAGAAAATAACAATCGGGTTTTGGGGTTTTCCAATCCCCGATGTCGCCAACACTTACTTCCTTGAATCCCCGATCTCCGATATCCCGATGCGCTCCTTTTTGCTTTGACCCCTCCTATCTAAGCTCCCAGTCCGCACGACCTACCTTATATGACCACAATCCTATCTCTTATCAGGATTCGGGGTTTCAAGTGTCAATATGTATTTGGCCTCTTGTCCACGGTATTCCCGATTTCCCGACAATTTACTTTTCCTTTCGGGGAATTTCCCGAAGGATTTGATCTCGGCCACGTGTCCTCAAGGATGGACAGTCCTCGCTGCCCCTCACTATTTTGCGATTCACGATTTCAAATGCTCCAGTTACCTTGTCTTCAGGATTCATGAAACGTCGAATCCTGATACGTCGATTTGGCTTCCCTGTCAGTATTTTCCCCAATAGCCTCGATTGTTGCCACGCATCCTCTAGAGATGAATGGCCTTGATTTGTTCTCGGGGTCTCTGGGACTTCAAATTCCCGATGCCTCGCTATCGTGATTCCCAATTTCACGAATGCCGAAATCCCGATGACCATGCCTCTTATCTAAAATTTCCTCCTCCCATCCACGAAGCTTAACCTTTGTGCAACTCCCAGTCAATCCAATGGCTGACGGGTATCTATGTGCAGATCTGGAAGTCCGTAATCTCCTGAGCTTGAACTCCGGATGCAACTGTAACCTCCTCGCTTCTTTGGCAGATCTGACGGCTGGCAGGGTTTCACTAATCCTCCCCACAGATTCCTGACCATCGATTTCTTTGATTTGAGGATTTCTATGAAGGAAAACCAAGAACTCCTCCCTGGACTTATCCACTTGCACTACAAAATCCTAATGTTCCTCAATGTTTTCAAAGGCCTTACTCCTGCAGATCTTCTCGCAACTTTGAGCCTCAAAGAGGATCTTTCACGCACTCCTTGCGACAACTCTCAGACCCTTCCAAGTATTGAATACCTTTGACTCTGTGCACTCCTGCAGCAACAGTCTCTCACACTTACTTAGGTTCGCAACCCTAAGACTCTCCTTGGACTACGCACTCCTTGCACGACTCCTGTGCCTAGTTGTACTCTGAGGAAATGAGAACAAGATCTACCTCTCCTGAGCTTTCAGAGACAACCCTCTGAACTCCTTGTCGACGCACTCCTTGCAGACAATTCAACTGCACTCCTTGCAGGAATTTTGCTCAGACAGAGAAACAATTGAAACTCATTCCTTCTTCCTTTCATACTTCAACTTAGAACATGAAATCATATACACAACATGTCAAAGAAAATGTATAACAGGAAGCAAACATTCATGAGCATATCATTCAACATCAATACACAGAGAACAACACAAACCATGAATTTGAATCAACCTCTTATATTAATCCAAATATCTGTACATGGGTGTTCTTTCACAACTCTCTACATGCTCTTACTCTTCCTTTTCCCAGAATTCAACCTTCCATAATGTTACAATAAACAATGAGGGTGTCTATATCCCGTTTCCCTCTTGCGTTCTCAAACAGTCTAATCTAGAATTAAATTTCTATCTACTTGCATTAACTACTTTAAATTCCTTCTACCTACTAAGGACGAGATCTAAAGTCTCAAGGTCCATTACATTATACAAGTGCGCTTCATTAAATTTCCACATTAATGTTTGCGCAACAATTTCAAGGTGTTTCAAAATTTGTGATGGCTTGTCCAGCTGTCCTTTGGCTTTCGCGTTGGCTCGCTTGATGTGGGAGATGATATTGCATCAAATACCATCAGGAAGTCTAAGTACATATATGACCAAGGAAATGGAAAAGAGACTTTGCATAAATCTTGGAATTATAAGAAGAAGGAGAAGTCCGATCAAAGAAAGACATGATTCAAACCTCATTTCAAAAGAAATATCACAAATAAAAATAAGGAAGACCAGCCTGCTAAGGATGAATCCAAGAGAGAATACTCCTTAAGAAAAATGGGGAGACAACCAATCCAATGTTGGGGATTCAAAGAAGATCACTTGTACCAGTATTTCCCTCACATAAAAGACAAAGTGAAGAACATGCAAAACATCCAAGAGGCTACAACACTAGAAGACATGGGAAGAATATATGCATCCTTAGAATATCGACAAGGGTAGAGGGGAGAAAGAAACATTAATAGAGATGGTGAGAAGCATGAGAATATAAGTACAAATATACAAAGAATACAATTAGAGGATGATAAGTGAAAAAAATCAAATAAATTCTCAAGTGATTCAAATTCTAAATAAGTTGTAGAGGCAAGCAAAGAATGGATCAAACTCAAGACAGGAGGAAGAGGGAAGATATCATGAAATACGAGATAACTACAAAATATCTTGTTATTCAATAATTTCTAGCATAAATCATAGACATCGCTCACCTCTTTAATCAACAAGGGGATTTTATGCATCTGAAGATTCCATAAGTAGTCCACAGGTGTCTCATATTAGGAACCAAATAAAAAGACATGAAATTGACAGTTTGCAAGGAGAGCCAAGGAAGCTTAAGCTACCATCCTTTGATGATGAAAGAGAAAGGGAAGATGATTTTGAAGCATGGTTGCTTGGATTCATGAGTTATTTTCAATTTCATAACTACTCATCAAACCTACAAGCTAGAATTTCCACTTACCATCTACATGGAAAAAAGGTTATGTGGTGGGATCAACATAAGAAAGTTGAACACATAAATGAGATTAGGATCACTTGGAAGCAATTCTAGAAATATTTTCATAAGGAGTTCTTTGAACTCAAACTAATAAACATGACCATGGCATAGTATGAAAATAAGTTCTTGGGAATTCTAAAGTATGTGGGGTTTATAAAGGATGAGAATGTGAAAATACAGAGGTTTTTGAGTGAACTTACTTAATTTTATAAAGATAATATTCAATATGATGAGACCAGGACATTGAGCAATACCATCAGGAAGTCTAAGTACATATATGACCAAGGAAATGGAAAAGTGCCTTTGCATAAATCTTGGAATTATAAGAAGAAGGAGAAGTCTGATCAAAGAAAGACATGATTCAAACCTCATTTCAAAAGAAATATCCCAAATAAAAATCAAGAAGACCAGCCTGCTAAGGATGAATCCAAGAGAGAATAATCCTTAGGAAAAATGGGGAGACCACCAATCCAATGTTGGGGATTCAAATAATATCACTTGTACAAGGATTTCCCTCACATAAAAAACAAAGTGAAGAACATGCAAAACATCCAAAAAGCTACAACACTAGAAGACATGGGAAGAATATATGCATCCTTAGAATATCGACAAGCAGAGTACCAATCCAATATGATCAAGGTGGAAGGTAAGATTATTAATCATGTTGCTATTTTAATTGATTAAGGAGAAAACCATTGTTACATTGATTCTAAAATACTAGATATATTACATTTAGAGAAAAGTGAGGTTGAAAAATCAAGTTTGGCTCAGCTAGCCATTGGAACCAAAATAAGGATCAATGAGATGGTCATAGGTCATCCCATAAGTCTTGATGAAGTGAATACTAATGTTTATCTAAATATTATAACATTGGTATCTTATGATATTCTAATTGGAATGGATTGGTTGGAAAAGAATCATGTTGTCCTAGATTGTCATAACAAGACATTTACCTGTCTTTATGAAGAAGGAAAAAAAATCATTGTGAAAGGAATTCCAAGATGCATTTCTATAAGAGAGATTTAAACCTTACAGTTGAATGGATGTTTCAGGAAAGGATTTCAATTTTAAGCAGCCCATGTGGAGGAGCCAGAAAAGACAAAAGGGCCAAGCCTTGAATATGTTTTGGTACTACAAGAGTTTGAATATGTATTCCTAGAAATACCAGGGTTGCCACCAAAGAGGGAGATATATTTCTCTAAAGATTTAGTACCAAGAGTTTCCCCAGTATAAAAAACACCTTATAAAATGAGTGTTGGAGTTACTTCACCCACACCTAGGATTTATTTTTCCTAATACTTTTCCTTTGTTTATTAGTCATTATTTAGTCTCCTATATTTTAGGAAGAATATTCCTCTAGGGAGAATATTCTCTTCAGTTTGATCAGTTGAGTGGAGTCTAGATGCTACATTGGGATTATCACCATGAAGCATTGGGATCATCACCAACTAATGCACATTGTCCTTGGGATCATAA
>ML819143.1:0-25829 GCA_009831015.1 Picea engelmannii | reverse complement strand
GCTTCCACCCAGTGGGTGCTGGGAGTCTGTGGGAGTTGGTGCTCTCAGCCAGTTGGTGCTGGCAATCAGAGGTTGTAGCCTCTATGAGTTGGTGCTCATAAAAGATGAGATGTAACAAAGTTGAAGCTTGTTGAACATCTTAATAAGACGAGGTTTTTTCCCTGGTTGGGTTTCCTCTTGAAAAATCTGTGTCTCATACTTGTGAATGAATGATGTGTGTGATTGCTGTTCTTTATACTATATGCTTCATGTTTATAACACTGGTTTTCACAGTAAAGACTTGCTGCCATTAAGATTAATGATTCGAAGACAAAATTGAGAGAAATTGTTAATAATTTACAATAACTGATTCACCCCCCCCCCTCTCAGTTATTTCATACCTGTAACATCTTTCTCTCCTGCTTCTCTTTTCTTCTATTTTCTCTGCAACTGTGTATGTTAATTAACATCTAGATTTGTTTTTTGCAGGTTCAACACATTTACATGGTATCCGAGTTGAAGGAATACTAGGGAAAATACATACTAGGTTATTTTTGTAGGTACCGAAGATTGAAGACGGGGGAAAATGGAATTTCCAAAAGAATCCATTATTACAACTTCTTTGCATGGAAGGAGAATATGATAATGCATCTTCGAAGAAGAGTATTGTACAAGTTATCCATAAACACAACAACAGAACCAACATCAGCCTTAGAAAAATCCAAGTATATAAATCGAATGGATGAAGCGTTCAGAACAATATGTAGTCTCATTTCTCCTGAACTTCTCTTTCAGATATCCTTTTTTAAAACCCCCAATGAAGCCTAGACCACCATGGAAGGGATTTTTGGAAAATAGTATGATATGAGGGGACAGATGCGCGAGGTGAAATTGCTCACATTGGATCCAAAAATCTTATAAAATCTCCAAGATATCTTTACCAGATATAAGGATTTATTGGCGCAACTTAAGGCTTGTGGGGTTGATAAATCTAAGGAAGAGAAACAAATGGTTCTCACCATTCTCTCCAAACTTGTTCCAAAATACTCGATGTTTGTATCCACATTTCATTCAGTTATATTTTCATATGGATATGCCTTGAAGATGCCCTCTCTTTAGGACTTTATCGTGTTTTTGACACAAGAGCAGAGCAAGCTCATCAAGATGGGAAAAATCAAAGGACCAAAGACACATACACTTATTGTGAAAGATGTTAGCAGTAATAAATTTCATAAATATAAATATAAATACAAAAGGAAAGCACATGCAAATCCAAAGAAGGAAGGCTACTCAAAACCCTTCAACGATTCCTCGAGATCTAAAGGTGGAAAGGGAAGAAAAGGGGAGAAATTCTCTTACTTCCATAAAGGATTTCATCCAGAATCCACATGTATGTAGAAACAGATATATATATATAATGACCCAAATAATTCAACAAAACAACCTTGGAGATTGCATCCCCGACGATGCCAAGAAGAAGAAGATAGAAGATCAAAATCCCAAAAAAGGCAATTCTAGCCATGCTTTGATTTCCATCAAATCGTCTCCCAATGCTTGGACTGTAGATTCAGTATCATCACAACACATGGATACTAGAAAAGCAATCTATTATTTATTGGATGCATGCAAATCTCCTCCTATTCTGATGGGGGACAACTTGTTGGATCATGTTGTCATTGATGCCAATGGTTTGATTGATTGATGTCAAGTGATTAAATGATTGATTGATGTCAATGGATTGATTTATAGGATTTATTGATTGATTATTTATGAACAATGTATATGTATTTTCCTTAACGATAATGATAGATGTCAAGTGGAAACCAATTGATGAAGATGGATCAATAAGTTATCATTGATATGATGCATAGATGAAGATGGATCAATGAGTTATCATTGATACATGATAAAGATGGACTCTTTGATATATGATGCATAGTTTGTTTGATGTAAAGATGACTCATTATTTTCTTTTCATGGTACAAATGGATGAACTCGAAAGTGGTCCCCTTATGGTGAAAGCCCTCACAGGAAGATGCTTTGCGGTTGAGTTATGGTTGAGAGAACCCATGCTTGTATGTGGAATGTTGAGATGAAGATCAGTGATTTTGTTGGTGAAACTAACCTATATGGATAGTGTTTGTCATTCCATTTTCTATGGTATGTGGAATGTCACATAACTCCTCACGGTTTGAGAGTTATGACCCTATGAAGTTGAAGGACCCCCATATGATGGCTTGAAGTCAAAGTGCCTTAAGAGAAGAAATCATTATTTAAATGATAAATTAAAGTGACAAAGTCAAGGTGGATTATTTAAAATAATAAAGAGAAGTGACAAAATCAAGAAGGAATATTTAAATGATAAAGTATTGGAGAACTTTCTATTTATGGAAAGTGGTTAACCCTAAAATAAGGAAAATAGGTCAAGTGACCTAGAAATGGGTTAAGTGACCTAGAGGATTAAAGTATACATAAGATAGCAATAGTCTCTTGCAAAACATCTTTGTGGATCCATGGAGATCTTCTTGTGAGATTATCTTTTGGAGTATTGATGGAGAGTATCTTGTGAGAGCATCTTTGGTGTGGATCTCTTGAGCATGATTGAATATCTATTCTGAGAAAGAGAGTGTGAGGAGGATCTCATGGATGCATCAAAGTTGCGACAATTTCATAGATCTTGATGGAAAAAGTCTCGGAGCTTCAGAAACTGTATTTTCTTAAGTGTACACGGGTTGTAATGGGCCAAGGCACGTACATACGTGGGTTGCATGAGGAAATGGCACATACAGTAAATAAAATCATGGAGATTTGTGTTTTAGCTGATTAATGGTTGTTGAAGACTGAAGCAGGTTCCATATCTGCATTCTATGGGCTCATATATGTCACTGAGACACTGGTATGGTTACATTATTGTCTTGAGGGATATTTTTGCTTGTTGTGTTGTTAATGCTTAGGGAATTCTTGGTATGGCTACTATGATGTGATTTATACTGGCTGATGGAGTGAGAAGTACTCTTGTGATTCAGTGGTGATATGATTGCTAATGTATAATAGTTTCTTATATATGATTGAGTTATCATTCATATTGATTGGTTGAGGAGCATGAGTAGACTATTGGAGAACTTGGATATGTTGTGACTAGTTATGGATCAGATTGGACAGTGAGAGATAGAAGAGAATGTGATTGCAGGTTGCAGAGGATATAAGTATCTGAAGCAAAGAAAAACCCTAGTTTCTCAAAAGTATACACATGTTGCATTGTATATTGGTCGTGTACATACACGGTATGTAGTGATCCAGGGCGCGTACACACGCAGGATGCACTACTGACAGGTCCCATACCTGTGATAGATTGATATCTGTGGAGGATGGTTTCCTCATCTCAGTTGGTGCTGAGAATGTAAGCTGAGATGACGAAACCATCTTAGTACATATATCTTGTGTTCTTTGTGTTCCTTGTGGAGATGATTTGTTGATGATATATTGCTGATATATGTTTACATCTAACTGGTTATAAATGACAACAATGAGTAATGAGTAAAATTTGAATGTTAACTAAGGATATTTTTGTAAGAGGGAAGTTTTGGGAAAATATCCCCACACTCATTCACCCCCCCTCTAAGTGTCATAGGTGTGTCCAACAATTGGTATCAGAGCGGGACTTCACTACAAGCCTTAACAAGCTTGAATGAGATCCATAGACACACAAATGGATGATGAAGATCCAATCCTTGATGAGGAAAACTATTCTAATTGGAGAATAGAGATGAGATTACATTTGGGGACAATGGGAGCAATGATTTGGAAGGCAGCCATTGGTGGATCAGTTCCTTTGAAGAACAAGTCAAAGTTTGCAACTCAAAGGGAAGGAAAGAAGAATGATGCATTGGCTATCAAGACCATTCTTAGTGGACTCTCAAGCCCTATCAAAGCGAGCATGGGACAATGCACTTCTGCCAAGGATCTATGGCTAAATTTAGAAGAGACATATAAAAACAATAAGGAGAAGGAATATATTGAAGACCACTCCATCAAGATTATCAAAGGTAAAGAATCGTCAAAAACCCTTGATTATATTTTTTCAAAATGTGATCTTGAAAACATTTCAAGTGAAGATAGCACAAAGGAAGATCTCAAAAGTATTTTGAATGAAGGTAAAGAATCTCCAAATACACTTGATGGCAATGATTCAAAATGTGATGATGTTGAATTTTTCTCAAGTGAAGAAGAAGATCTAGAAATAGTTTGTGTAAAGTTTGATGGTAGTTATCCCATGGAAAGAATACAAGAAAATCTATTAGAACTTCAAAAAGAAGTTGAAGAGGGTTTATATAGATATAGCAATGATCATTATTATACACACTATAACTATCTTTTAGATAAAACTAAGAAGTTTCTTAGGAGGAGTCAAAGGCACATCTTGAAGTTAAATGGAATGCTCAAAGAACAAGAAGAGAGCAATAAGACTAGATTAGAAGAAAAGGAAGAAGAGATCACAAGACTAAAGAATTAAAAAGAAGATATGAAGGTAGATTATGAGATTAGCAAAAGGTTTGAAACTATTTTCCATCTCAAGACCCAAATTGAAGAATCCAAAAGGGTAGAGGAACTATTGAAGGATCAAATAAATGAAAAGGAAGAGTCATGTCATAAGTTAGAAGATGAATTTTTTGACCTTAGAAAGAAGGTACAAAAGTCAAACAAATTCTTGAATAGCTCACAAATCTTGGATGAGATCTTGGAAAGTGAAAGATCACCATATGTTAAATCAAGTATTGGATACAAGAAAGAAGCTACACATGTTGAAGCAAGCACCTCAAAGAAGCATGAGGTAAGTCCCTCAAAGGATGAAGAAAATGTTGCAAATAAACCATCTACATAAGGCAAATAAAATTTCAAAAGAACAAAGCAAGGAAGACATCAAGAAGCTATCCTTGGGACACCAAAGCAAAGGTATGAAAGTACTTTTCATGGGCATTGTTATTCATGTAATGGATATGGTCACAAATATTTTGAATGTAGATATTTTGAAAGGAGATATAATGGAAGATTTTATAACACCATAAGGTGTTGGATATGTGATCAAGTAGGAAACATTGTTGTTCACTATAACACTATGAGATGCTATAGTTGTACTAGATTTGGCCACAAATACCAGGATTGCTGGAAAATAAGAAGAAAGTCCATGATGAGGAATTCACATAGCATGAATAGAAGAAGGAATGAAGTAAGGAAGGGAGACATCTTTGAAAAGATGGATGCTCAGAGCTCAAGTTCTGAGAAGTAGGGACACCTTCAGAAGTGTGTGAAGAAGACTGAGCAACCAGACAGAATGGAAGCCTTAAGGGAATCTCAAGGGTTTCATCCACTAAGGTATACATGGGTGATAGTGGTATCAATAACATAGATACGCAGGCTGACCTTAAATAGGTCACGTACATACGCGAGTTTTTGTGCAACATGCCTCTTATATGTGGTGAAGCCTAGGGAAAAGGGTTATGCATAGGAGTTGCAGCTTGATGTGATGGTATAACTCTATGTTGCAGGGTCTAACATGGTTTGTTGCAGGTTTTGACACTGTTTTCTGCAAGTTTTCATGATTCTATATTGGATTATGTAATGTGATGATAATAAAAAAAATAATGAAAGGATAATCTTGGATGCATGGCACTAACCCATGAGTATGTATTGATGCATTTTCTATTCAAGAACAATGTTGTTTAATGCAGTGAAGTTATGGAACCTTGGTCATGTGATACAACTTGAAGATGCTAGCTAGAGATGTCATTGATCTATTGCAGCATACTACTAGTACATGTATTGTTGGATGCTTAGTATTTGTTTTAGTGCATGGAGGTTTGAGTCTAATCTGTTGGGGTACATGTCTGGTACTTATTTGAGTATCATTCACATAACTTATGATGTGTTATTAGAGGCATATGTTTTGGATATCTTGGTGCATGCATTTGGCATATGGATGGGATACATATTGAGACATGTAGTTGGTGAATTGATGAGGTGATCATGTTGTACATCATTGATGATCTATAGTTGATGCATGATTTCCAAAGGCATCTACTAGTAGTTTGATTGGCACATATTTTATGGAGGATTTGGCATACTTGCTTGGTACAAGTGATGATACATGTTTGGTACACTTATAGATGGCATATTATGGATGAAAGTACACCATTGGTACTTTATTAGCACAACAATTGGTATTTGTTTGATACATGGTTATGGAACTTGGTTCATGATGGAGACATATCATGAGTGATATGACACTTGGTTGGAAAATTATTAGATGCACATGTTGGCATATGGTTGATACATTCCATGAATGATGTCTTTTGGCACATTGTATGATGTTGATGTACATGGTTGATGTACATGGGTGTTGTGCATTGTGTGCACATTTTGGTACATGATGTACTTGGTTGATATATTGTTCATGATTCTCTATTTTATTGTTGACACATATTTTGTTTCATGATGTATAGTATGGCACAAGTTTGATGCATAAACAGGTCCAAGGATCGTCATAGAGAGAATGGTTGATCTATGATCCGGTTGAATATAGGGGGAGACATACCCATAGGGGGAGTCATTCTTCTTCCATGATTCTAGGAGGAGATATTTATCAGATGCATACCTAGAAAAGAGCCCTATATTTGAAGAAAGAGCATAGAGGCATGATTCCAGGGGGAGCGATGGTCTCGGGGGGAGTATGAGCGATGTATCTTCAGAATTACATCAGAGTGATATCCCTTGTTCAAAAGGGGAGAGATTATTCAAAGGAATATCAAAAGAATTCAGACAGGGGGAGAAACCCTAAGGAGAGTTCAAGTAGGGGGAGCAAACCCAAGTAGAGAAGACCCTTTTCCATTGATGTCAAAGGGGGAGAGATAGTCACAATGATGTGATTGATGTTTAATGGGGAGAGATATTCATAAATTATTGGTGTTGAAATCAATGTTGGTATTTCCATAAATTCCAAAGGGGGAGATTGTTGGATCATGTTGTCATTGATGTCAATGGTTTGATTGATTGATGTCAAAGGACTGATGTCAAGTGATTAAATGATTGATTGATGTCAATGAATTCATTGATAAGATTGATTGATTGATGATTGATGAACAATGTATATGTATTTTCCTTGATGAGAATGATAGATGTGTGGAAACCAATCGATGAATATGGATCAATAAGTTATCATTGATATGATGCATAGATGAAGATGGGTCAATGAGTTGTCATTGATACATGATAAAGCTGGATTCTTTGATATATGATGCATAGTTTGTTTTATGTAAATATGACTCATTCTTTTCCTGTCATGGTACAAATGGATGAACTCAAAAGTGGTCCCCTTATGGTGAAAGCCCTCATAGGAAGATGCTTTGTGGTTGAGTTATGGTTGAGAGAATCCATGCTTGTATGTGGAATAATGAGATGAATATCAGTTATTTTGTTTGTGAAACTATCCCAGATGGATAGTGCTTGTCATGTCATTTCCAGTGGTATGTGGAATGTCACATAACTCCTCACGGTTTGAGAGTTATGGCCCTACGAAGTTGAAGGACCCCCATATGATGGCTTGAAGCCCCATAAGGTCAAAGAAGTAAAAGTGCCTTAAAATAAGAAATAATTATTTAAATGATAAAGTAAAGTGACAAAGTGAAGTTGGATTATTTAAAATAATAAAGATAAGTGACAAAATCAAGAAGGAATATTTAAATGATACGGTATTGGATAACTTTCTATTTATGGAAAGTAGTTAACCCTAAAATAAGGAAAATAGGTTAAGTCACCTAGAAATGGGTTAAGTGACCTAGAAATGGGTTAAGAGAACTAGAGGATGAAAGTATAAATAAGATAGAAATGGTCTCTTGCAAACATCCTTTTTGTGGATCCATGGAGAGCTTCTTCTGAGATTATCTTTTGGAGTATTGATGGAGAGCTTCTTGTGAGAGGTTCTTGTGAGAGCGTATTTGGTGTGGATCTCTTGAGCATGATTGAATATCTATTCTGAGAAATAGAGCATGAGGAGGATCTCGTGGACGCATCAAAGTTTCGGTAATATCATATATCTTGATGACAAAAGTCTCGGAGCTTCAGAAACCCTAGTTTCTGAGGTGTACGTGGGTTGTAATGGGCCAAGGCACATACATACGGGGGTTGTAAGAGGACATGGCACGTACAGTAAATAAAATCATGGAGATTTGTTTTTGAGATGATGAATGGTCGTTGAAGACTGAAGTAGGTTCCAGATCTGCATTCTATGGCCTCATATATGTCATTGAGACACTGGTATGGTTACATTATTGTCTTGATTGATACTATTGCTTGTTGTGTTGTGCATGCTTAGGGAATTCTTGGTATGGATACTATGATGTGATTTATGTTGGCTGATGGAGTGAGCAGTACTCTTGTGATTCAGTGGTGATATGATTGCTAAGGTATAATAGTTACTTATATATGATTGAGTTAGCATTCATATTGATTGGTTGAGGAGCATGAGTAGAGTATTGGAGAACTTAGATATGTTTTGATTAGCTGTGGATCAGATTGGACAGTGAGAGACACAAGAGAATGTGATTTCAGGTTGTAGACTATCTAAGTATGTGAAGCAAAGAAAAACCCTAGTTGCTCATAAGTATACGCATGTTTCACTGTAGACTAGACGCGTAGATATGTGGTCTCTAGTGACCCAGGGCACGTACACATGCATAATACAGTACTAGTTGGTGATGAGAATGTAAGCTGAGTCTTGCATATAGAACTGGTGCTCTTGTAGAGTTGTACTCTATTCAATTGTTGCTGATGAACCCCAAGGATTGTAGTCCATAATAAAAAGAAAAATTGTACATATATCTTGTGTTTGTTTTTTTACTTGTGGAGATGATTTGTTGATGATATATTGTTGATATATGTTGTTGATATATGTTTACATCTAAATGGTTATAAATGACAACAATGAGTAATAAGTAAAATTTGAATGTTAACTAAGGAGATTTGTGTAAGAGGAAAGTTTTGGAAAAATATCCCCACACTCATTCACCCCCCCTCTAAGTGTGGTAGGTGTGTTCATCACAACTCTCCAGTCGAGGTCACTAGCAAAGGAAGGATTGAACTCACAAACAGAAGCTTCGAGAATCTGTTGATGTTCCCAAACTTTCTGTCAATCTTGTCTCCATTAACATATGAATAACTACAACACTAGAAAGAGAGTCATATTCACACCTGATGCATTGGATATCTATGACATGCAAATCAATTCTAGGGTTGCTACCTGTGAGGTAAATTTTCAATCTAGACTCTACACATTTTCTGAATTTATTGAACCAGATCCTACATTACTGCTTACCCATGCTAATGAAAGGAGTAGGATATGGAGCAAAAGGTTCAAGAATTTAAATTTCAGATATATGCAACAAATTAGAAAATAGGGAATGGTTGATGGTCTACCCAACATCCACTTCTCCAAAGGAATTTGTGAGGGATGTGTTCTTGGAAAACACCCTCGGGAGAAATTCGATAAAGGAAATACTAAGGGCTTCCTCTCCTTTAGATCTGATGCATAGTGATCTGATTGGCCCTTTTTCGCATCCAACAATCAAAAAATAAAGGTACATGATCATTTTTGTTGATGATTTCTCATGGTTCACATGGATTTTATTTCCCAGGAAAAAATAAAAGGTCTTTCAACACATCAAATATTTCAAAGCCCTTATTGAGAGACAGTCAGGAAAGAAAATAAAAATCCTCCAAATTGATAACTGGGGAGAGTATGTCAACCATGAGATCTAGAATATTTTTCATGAGGCAGGGATTCAGTTGCATCACATGATTCCCTATACTCCACATCAAAATGGAGTTGTTGAACATCAAAATAGATCTGTAAAAGAGATGGAATCTTGCATGATACATGCAAAGTCACTTCCATATAGATTATGGGATGAAGCACTTAATTGTACAACCTACATTGAAAATAGATCCCCCCATAGATATGTCAAGGATAAGACCCCCTACAAGTCTTGGAGCGGCCTCAAACCGAAAGTGAACCACTTCCGCATTTCTGGTTCATGTGTGTGGGCCAGAATTCCATATGAGAAGAGGAAGGCACTTGATCCACAGAGCACAGAGTGTATATTTGTTGGATACCCTGATGGTGTGAAGGGATACAAACTTATTGATCTTTCCTAAGATGAGCTCATCATTGAGTGAAGTGTCCAATTCGAGGAAAGTGTCTCACATGTACCTTAACATCCACATGCAGACACCTTTGTTCTTCAACCTATCAGAGATGATGGGAATGCACATGCTGAATTTTCTTCATATGAGCATTCTAATTCAGAGTATTCATATGATTCAGATACAGAGTAAATACAATCAGATGCATAGTTAGTGCATGAAGATGTAGATGTAGAGCCAGAGATGAGGCCCAAGTGGGATTAAACTACTCTTCAGGATACAGGGGATCTTGTTGGGGATCCAGTTGATACAAGGAGGACTTAGTCTGATTTCAAGGATCCTTCTCTTGCACTCACCACCACTAAATCGTTGTCACCCAAGCATATTTTCTTGGTTCAGTCTTCAAATCCATGGTCTTATGGCAAGGCTATTGGAAATCCCTTTTGGGAATCCACTATGAAGGAGGAGTACAACTCCCTCCTTGATAAAAAGACTTGGGATTTGGTTCCCCTTCCTTTAGGAAGGAAATTTTTCAGGTGCAGATGGGTCTACAGGACCAAGAGAACAACAGATGGATAGATTAATAGATACAAAGAAAGGATTGTTGCCAAATACTTTCAATAGGTGCATGGCATTGAATATGATGAGACCTTTACTCCAGCCACGAAGATGGATTCCATATGTTTGGCACTTTCCATTATGAAAACAAAGGGATGGGAAGCCCATCAAATGGACGTGAAGAATTCTTTTCTTCATGGTGATATCTCTAAGGAGATCTATATTGAGAAACCCAAGGGATTTATGCAGGATTCATATTTGGTATGTCAACTAAAGAAATCTCTTTATGGCCTCAAGAAGGATCCAAGGGCATGGTAACCCAAGACGAAATCCTACCTGCTATCACAGAATTTTGTGCGTTGTAAATCATAGTCGAATGTTTACATGCTCAGGACAACTGATTTACTTCTACTCCTAGTTCTATATTTTGATGATTTGTTGATCATCGATTGCTAAACTTCAATGATTGTTGCAATCAAGAGGATTTTGCATGACAGGATCTTGATGATGAACATGGGTCCACTAAATTTCTTACTTGAACTCAAAATCAGTCATGATGCATGACGCATCAAAATGTCTCAGTCCAAGTATGCGCGAGATATCCTTGATATATTTCACATGACAGACTACAAGTCTGCCCCGACTCCTTTCCTATCAAGAGTCATACTTGAGGACGACGGGGACACTCCAATGTTTGACAAAAAAATGTAGATAAAGTTAGTGTGGAGCTTGTTGTATCTCACACACTCTAGACCAAACCTCTCCTATGTAGTTAGCACAGACTCTAGGTTCATGCAGGAGCCGCATGAGCTACATTGGAATGATGCAAAGTGTATGCTTCGATATGTACAGGGAACCACCATATTTTTTATTCACTACTCAATAGACTCTACATTGGACCTCATTGGGTTCACTAATTTTGACTGGGATGGTGATAACATTGATCACATGTCCAAATCTGGTTACTCACTTAGTCTTGGTTCTAGGACTATCTGTTGGTCAAGCAAGAATCAAGTTTCTATTTCTCTATCTTTAGTCGAGATAGAGTATAGAAGGGTAGTTAACATAACCATTCAGGCTATGTGGCTACAACATTTTCTCACTGAGTTGGGAATTCAGTTTCATCAACTGATCGTCATCTAGTGTGACAACCAAAGCACTTTGAAGTTCTATAGAGATCTAGTTTAGAGGTAGTGGATGAAGCACATCGAGATCCACATGCACTACATATGAGACTTAGTACATGAGGGGATCATTGAACTGCAATTTTTTCTTTCAATAGAACATATTGCAGAAATCTTCACCAAGACATTCACTGAGCAGAAGTTCCCTTCTTTGTGAAGTCATATGGGAGTGAAGGACACAGTTGCCTAATAGTTGCCTAACAACTATCAGTTCTTCTTTTTACATACATTGTACTTTGAGGGTNGGGCATTTCCCATGAGGTTTTCCCTCTTTTCCCTCTTTATTTCTTTGTATCTTTTGTATTTGGCTACCTAACATGGCCTTGTTGTTGGGACCCATTCTTTATTTTCACCATAGTGATGTTTAGGGGGGGTGTTGGAGTTACTTCAGACACACCTAGGATTTATTTTTCCCAAGGTTTTTCTTATGTTTATTAGTCATTATTCAGTCTCCTATATTTTAGGAAGAGTATTCCTCTAGGGAGAATATTCTCTTCAATTTTTAGTTCATTTTGATCAGTTGAGTGGAGTCTAGATGCTATAATGAGATTATCACCATCGCAGATTGAGATCATCACCAGCTAATGCACATTGTCCTTGGGATCATCACCATATTAGCGCATTACCCATGATTCCATGATCTCCTCCTCACTTCACTATGTTTCAGTGAGTTAACTGAAGACTGATAGAATAGTTAACTCAGGTAGGTGGAAGTTCACACTTGTAACTGCCTGAGAGACTAGACTAGGTGGCAATTTACTCCTGTAACTGTTGGTGTCTATCCAAATCACTATAGACCACCACTATGGCACATTGGGTTCTCCTCCAATGTACATTGGTTGATTTATACAGAGTATATCATGTGTAAATTATCATTCATTCATTTGGTTAATAAGAATTATTCCATTCTTTCTCTCCTGCTTCTCTTTTCTTCTATTTTCTCTACAACTATGTATGTCAATTCCTAGCTATATCTATTCTATGCAGGTTCAACACATTTACAATGATTACACTAGAATTAAAGTAATTACAAATGAATCTAGGAGAATTGTTGAAGAAATGGTACATACATCCAAGTTTTTCACCTTGGGGAGCACCAATACTCTTTGTCAAAAAAAGGATGGAACATTGAGGCTATGTATTGACTTTAGATAGCTGAATAAAGACATTGTGAAGAAAAAATACCCTCTACCCATAATTTATGACCTATTTGATCAACTAAGAGGGGAAAATATGTTTTCAAAGATAAAATTGAGATCATGATACCACTAGGTAAGAATCAAGGAAGAAGACATTAGTAAGAAAACCTTTATAACCGTGTATGGGAAATATGAATTTGTAGTGGTACCATTTGGACTAACCAATGCACCAACTTCCTTTATGTGCTTAATGAATGACATATTTATAAATTATGTGGATACGTTTGACATAGTATTATTGGATGATATACATATCTATTCTAAGTCAGAAAAAGAGCACAAACATCACTTGAGGTTAGTGTTGCAAGTGTTGAGGGAACATCAGTTCTATCCCAAGCTTAGTAAGTGTTATTTTACCAATAAAAGTTCCATTACTTGGGACAGATTATTTCATAACAAGGTATAGCAGTGGATCTAGAGAATATTGAATCCATTAGAGGATGGCCAACACCCATGAATGTTTCAGAATTCAGATCTGTTATGGGATTAGTTGGTTACTAAAAAATATTTATAACAATGTTCTCTAAGATTGCTCATCCCATCACTTCTTTGCAAAAGAACATAATTAAATTTGAATGGACAAATGAGTGTAAAGAGAACTTTGATTTTTCGAAAGAATTACTTACCAATGGACCTATTGTAAAGATTGTTGACCCAAATGTAATTTTTTTGGTATGCACAGATTCATGCAAGGAAGGACTTGGTGGAATATTTAATCAAAATGGACATGTCATTGGTTATGGGTCCATAAATCTTAAAGGACATGAGAGTAAATATGACACATATGAATTGGATCTTGTCACCATTGTTCATGCATTGAAGATGTCGAGGCATTATCTTGTGGGAACAAGAATTGAATTAAGAACATACCATAGTGGTATGAAATATATTTTTGAACAACCAACTTTGAATGCTAGGAAGAAAAGATGGCTGGAATTTTTAAGTGAATACGATTTTGGAATCAAGAATATCAAAGGAAAATAAAATAAAGTTGTTGACGCACTTAGTAGAAGAATACATATCATGCATGCTACATCCATTAGTATGCATCAATCATATTTGAAGAACATAATTTTATATGTTTTTGTTACATATCAACATTACCTACAGGTAAAAGAAAGCTTACAACAAGAAAATTTACTACATAAAATTAAAGAATATGAGATGATGGAATATGGATTACTTATGAATAAAAATGGAATTTTTGTTCCTAGTTCTAAAGAACTTAGGAATTTGGTATTAAAAGAAATACATAATTTTCCATATGTCAGACATCCCGATTACTAGAAAACAATTGCACCAGTAATAACCCAATTCTTTTGGCTAGGAATGATGATAGATGTTGTTGATTACATCCCCAGATGTATGGAATGTTAGAGAGTGAAGGATGAGCATAGGAACCCATTGGGTTTGTTACAACCATTACCAATTCTAGAGAATAAATGGGAAGTGGTAACCATTGATTTAATAACTAAATTTCCCAAGACAACAACGAAACATGATTCAATAATGGTATTGGTTGATAAATTGACAAAGGTTGCTCATTTTTTTCTTGTAAAAATGACTCATACATCAGTTAATATTTCAGAAATTTACACGAGGGAGATTGCTAGGTTGCATGGGATACCTAAGGTAATTGTTTCAAACAAATATACAAAGTTTAGTTCAAATTTTTGGAGGGTATTGTTTAAAATATTTGGTACAAATATGAACTTTAGAACAACATACCATCCACAATCATATGGGAATACATACAGAGTCAACGAAGTAATTGAAGACATGTTGAGAATGCATGTGATGGATAAGCCATCTAAGTGGGAAGATTACTTTCACTTGGTTTAGTTTTCCTATAATAATGGGTATCGAGCTTCATTGGAAGTGAACCATTTGAAGCTTTTTATGGTAGGAAATGAAATTCTCCAATGAGTTGGGACAACCCAACAAAAAGAGTGGTATTTGGGACAAAATTTCTCAAGGATATGGAAGACCAAATGGTTAGAATTAAGTAGAATTTAAACAAAACTCAAGATAGAAAAAAACATTATGCAGATAAGAACATGACAACTAGATAATTTAAAGTGGGGGAGAATTTTCTTTTGAAAGTGAAGCCCAAAAAGAGATCACTATAGTTGGGTAGTTGTACAAATATATCAGCCAAATTTGGTGGTCCATTTGAGATATTGGATAGAATAGGGTCAATTGCATACATGATTGCATTGGTTGCTTCCATGAATGTGCATAATCTATTTCATGTATCTTTTCTGAAAACATATGTACATGATGCTAACCACATTATTTATTGGCATTTTATTCAAGTAGATCCAGAGGGAGAAGTTCAGGTCTAGCCAGTGTGCATATTGGACAAAAAAATTAAAATTCTTCAGAATTGAGTTATAGATATGGTAAAAGTTCAGTGGACCTGTTACGGTCCTGAAGATGCTACTTGGAGCATGAAGATGCCATGAGAACAGAGTACCTACAACGTTTTGAATAAATTTGAAATTTTGATTTTATTTTTTATATATGCACCGAGGATAGTGCCAAAATAAGGGGGAGGGGAATGTAATACCCTAGGTTTGAATCCACATATTAAATAATGTATTTTGTTTATTTGATGAAAGGCTAGAGTGCCCAAACAATTAAAAGACGTTAGAGTGCCTAGGAAATGTAATGTTTTTATCATCATTAATAATAAAATATATTTTTGGATGCTAGATGAACAAGAAACAAAGTTATAGGGGGCTATGATTCCATGAGAGATGGGGCTTAAGGGGATAAGTATTTATTTTATAATTTTTTTACCCATTTTTTTTTAATGGAGAATATCAATTACATGAGCTTCTTGGGGGAAGGACATGTGGTTCTTTAATTCCAAGAAATATATTAGCCCATCTTTGGTATATTTGGGGGTTTACACTCTTCATTGTGTTCTCTCTCTCCATTCATTCTTTGACCCATTCATCATTCCTCATTCATTTTGATCTTGGCTTGGAAAAGAAAAACTAATTGTTGGAGAGGATCCATTGTTTTGTTGGCTGTAGTAATTGTTGGTGTATTCCAACCATGAATTGATGAATGTATGCCTAAGATGGATGGGCATGTGATAAAGTTTTCTCATAGTTGTGAATCCTAAAAGTCCCATCATGGATATTCTTGACCAGATGCACTGGAGCCCTAGAAGGAGGTAGAAAGCCTAAGGGACTTCGTGGCAGAGAAGGAGTTCCATTCTCTTGGGTTGTGTAGTCTAGAGAGAAGAGAGTTGGTGTACTTTGGATTGTTGTGTGTTGAGAAACCCATGAGAACTTGAGTACTGACTAGTTTGGGAAGCTGAGTGATACCCTGGAACCACCTTTGTCAATTCATAGCCCTAGCACGAGGGTGACCTGTTGTTGAGATTTAGAATAACAGTGTCTATGGTTGGGTGGAGTTTCCTTGGTTTGTAGCTAGCTGGTGATGGGTTTTAATAAAGATAATTACTCGTGTTATGTGTTTCGCTACTTGTGTATTTATTTCCGCTGTATATTAATTATTATATATGAGATTCATTTTTCATAATATTCTTGCTTGTTGATTATTGTTGTGCATAGAACATTTTCCATTTATTTTATGATGTAGTATGAATCTTGATGATTTCATGTGTGTCTTTCATGCTTCTTTATTAATTAAATGCCATCAAAAATTCGAAATCAGTTTTGAAGTGTTTAATTTGAAGTAGCATGGCCAACCTGTGTGTGGCTGGGTATGTTACAAAATAAGAGGTGGAATTAAACAACTTAATTCTAGAAGACTTCTCATAAAACGATAGTTTTCTTCTGATAATGATTTATTGTCTAACATGGTCAAAGAGTCATTAAGATTTAGAATCTTTAGAGTATCCCATAATGATGCAAGCATGACTCTTTGCATCCAATTTATTTATGCAATCATAAGAAACATGAGCTCGAGAAACACATCCAAACACACAGAGGTGGTCGAGTGAGGGAATTTTTCCACAACATTGTTCGATTGGAGTCATTGAAGGAACAACTCGAGTCAAAATGTGATTGAACAGATAGTTTTCACAATAGAATGCTTCATCCCAGAAGTGAGGAGGAAAGTGTTTGTCCTGCAAAATACATCTAGACATTTTGACTAACTTCATATTCTTTCATTCTACAATGCCATTTTACTGAGGGTATGAGGAACTGACTGCTTCCAGTCAATACTAGATCAAACAGGGTATTCTTCAAAAGGTCTATAGATAGGAGCCTAACCTCCCTAACCTATCATGTAGGTAGAATAATATATTTTTCATGTAATAAAGGTAGACATTAGTTAATAAGTCATATTTAATAAACGTGAATGAATCAATGTAAGAATACCTAATAGAAGCTTCCACTTCTAGAAAGATCTTCCTCTAGAATGTTCTTTAAAAGATGGAATTAATATAAATAAGAGTAGGAGGCATGATAAACTTTTTCTTAAGAATTATTGTAATAGAGAAATTCTCTATTGGAGGTTTCCCCCTCCAAGAGGAAAGTGAAGATTGCTTCCTATTAATAAAGGTATTCTTTTTTGTTGTGGTTCTCTACATCTTATTGTTCTGCTGATATTTCTTGACAATATTTCTATTTCTTCTTAATATGATAGATTTGGTACCTAACAAGTGGCATCATAACACATTCCTCTCTGGAAACTGTGGGAATTTTTTCCAAGGTAGAGACGTGTACTGTCGATGTATTTGAAGCACATAGCTCTGTCACTCAATGAGTAAAGTTGTGGTGGGTAAGACTACATAAAATAATTACAAATGGTTTCATGAGTTTTCCTAGAAACAAACATTTCACCTTGTTGGAAACCTTTGCAACCACTGTTGGTACCCATCGAGTAGTATCACATCAGAAAGAATATGTACATGACCATCACTCCCATGTACTGATAGGCATATAGGGAGTCTCCTGAAACTAGCTCTAGATCAGACGATTTGTTACCTAACTTCTATAGTGACATTGAGAAAAAAACTTGAGAATATACTCTCTAGTACCTAGGTAATCAGGTAGTATGGATAAGGGTACCATCGATCCTCCTTAGTTAGTGCCCTGAGATATTGGGTCGAGTAATATTGTTCAACCCTACACGTATATCAAAGAGATATAGCATAGGGAAAACCCTTTTCATTAGGAACCATGTAAACCCTAACCCCTAGGAAAGAAACATAGTAGAAAAGGAACAAAATAAGATCTATTATCGCGCAACCTTTACTCCTACATTTTGGTTGTGGAATTCCTACACAATTATTTTTAGTTAAAAATTTGGGCCATTTGTCACTGCAACATTCTTCAAGTCAGAGTATAGCTTTGTATGTGTAAAACAAAAGGTATAGTGGTCCCGTCGAAACCTTTATTTGGGACCTATCCCATTGGATTCCTCTCTTCGCCTTGGTTACCATGGTACCTATCATTTTTAAGACATTTATTTCCATGGACCTGACCCCCTTCTCGAAACCCTTATTTGAGACCTAACCATTGGATTCCCCTTTTCTCCCTAATTTCCATGGTGCCTATCACTTTGTCAATTTTTTTATCTATGGTTCCACACACCCTTCTTGACACCCATATTTTCCACCTATCCCATTTGATTCCTCTCTTTTCCTCATCTATTGTGATACCCCTCACCTATAATTTTTCAGTGCAGACCTGCCTACCAAAATGGCCACCACCCATGGAAAATAACTCAATACCTTGATTTCCTACAACATCCAGAACATGGAGGACATAAAGACTCTCAATTCCAACATTAGAAAGCTCAATTCCTCTATTTAGATCCTCGAGGACCAATGTGCCAACATCAAAGATACACTCGACCAACTAATGGGCTAATCCATGAATCCTACCTCTTATGAACAATATTCCTATCAGGAAGACAATATCTCTTCCCATTTCTTGGGTCCTCATTCCACCAACCTTCCTCAAGACCTACACTTTCCCATAATTGAAGTGAACAGATTTTATGGTTCAAATCCCATAGGCTAGGCCACTCAAATGGAACATTATTTCTCTTTGCATGGCATTGTTGACGATTTAGTGAAACTTCATTACAATATCCTACATCTATATCTGGAACATTGGAAATGCTGGTAATGGCGTCGAAAGGCACACCAAGGGTATATTTCTTGGACATATTTTGTTGCAAAGATTTACGACTGCTTTGAATATGACACCCACCATTTAGGCCATTTGACCAAGTTGAATCAGTGTGGGATTATGGAAGAATTTATTTCTGACTTTGAGCACTTGGATTTCAAAATGGAGGGCATGTAAGATGCCTTCTTCTTGGAATGCTTTATCAGTGACCTAAAAAAAGAAATGTGTGCCCATTTTCTAATGAAACGCCGCCAAACTTTTCTAGAAGCTACTCAATGAGCCAAGGAAGAAAAACATACTGTATCATCCCATAACATAGAACTATCCTTTCTTCCTCACCCTAAACCCACCATTCCCAACCCTCTTGCAACACCCCTTAAGATCTGGAAATTAACCCGGGAAAAAATGGTTGAATGCCAACTCAAGGTTCTTTTCTATAATTGTGATGATAAAAAATTTCCATGGCTCAAGTGTAAGGAACAAAATATTTTTATATCCATGTTTGAGGATGTTTCTTAAGAGGAGCTAGTTTTTTCCCTTGTGGATGGGCTACCACCACCAGCTGATCTGATTCCACTCTTTGATCCACCAAAAGTTCAACCGATCATTTCACTGAATTCCCTCATTGGCCTCTCTTCTCCCCAAAATCTCAATTTAATTTGTTACATTAAGAATCATAAAGTCATCATCCCCATTGACAGTGGAAACAACCACAATTTTATTCATCGCTCCATTTCCCAAGAAATCAATTGTTATATCCATGTAGTCAATAATTTTCAAATTATGATTTCCAATGGAGGTTCCATGAAATGAGGGGGACGTTTTGAAATTGTGCATCTCTAAATTGGTCAATATCACCTAAAATATCATATGTTTTCTATAGACATGAGCGGTTGCAAAATTTTTCTCAATGTAGAATGGTTACACACTCTTGGACCCATTCTCATGGATTTTAAGGAATTAGCCATGCAATTCCAACAACAGGGACAACAATATAATTTCTAAGGCATCAAAGTAGGCTCCTTTGAAATCATAATTTCCCATCAAATGGAAAATCTCCTCAAAAAAGGTCATTTTGGCATTATTTCCAAACTCCACTATGTTCAAGCCATTGAGACACCTTTTGTGCTTCCCTACCTCCAATCTATCCTCAACCGACACCAATTTATTTTTACCACTCCCCGAGGACTTCCCCTTCCCGTGGTGTCCATGATCATTCCATTCCTCTCATATTAGGTAGTCTCCCTCCCACTATTTTCCCTTATTGTCATCCCTTTTCCCATAAGAATGAAATTGAGAAAATTTTTCAAGAATTGCTCAAAGAGGGTGTTATATGTCCTAGTACCAACCCCTATTATTCTCCTATGATCATGGTACTAAATAAATAATGAACTTGGCGAATGTGTCCTAATTTTTGAGCCCTCAACAAACTCACAATCAAAGATAAATATCCCATTCCCGTCATTGATGACCTATTGGATGAATTGAGTGGTGCTCAATACTTCACCCAACTTGATATCCATTTTGGATACCACCATATATGTATGAAAGAGAAATATATTCCCAAGATTGCATTTAGAACTCATGAGGGTCACTATGAGTTATTGGTAATTCCCTTTGGCTTCTATAATGCTCCCTCCACTTTCCAAAGTCTCATGAATCATGTCTTCCATCCTTCTCTCCATCATTTTGTATTAGTTTTATTTTATTATATTATCATCTATAGTAAAACTTGGAAAACCCATCTCTCCCATGTGGATCAAGTTCTCCATCTTCTCTCTCAGCACCAACTCTTCCTCAAACAATATAAATGTGCCTTTGGAGCCTCAAAAGTGAAGTACTTGGGTCATATTGTTGGCAAGGATGGTGTACGGATGGATCTTAATAAAATTGGATCTATGCATGATTGGCCTCGCTCTAAAATTATTAACAACTTGTGTGGTTTTCTAGTTTTAACGAGATATTATTGCAAGTTTATTCGAAATTATGGAAAAATTACAACTTGTAACATCCCCACTATAATGCCCATTTTAATTAATGCATATGTAGATATAATGTGTGGTTATGGCCAAAGAGATGTAATATGTGAATTGTATTTCTATGTTTTACTAATAAAAATGTGATGCTAGCTGCTAAGGGGACATGGACAAGAGATGGGGGATGAATTAATCCATGAGAGAGGGGAGTGTCTAGGATAATGGCCAAGAGGGGTCCAATAAGGGTATATTAATTTAACTCATTTTCCTAAACATGCTAATTGTATATGAACCTTCCAATTCTTGATTGAGTGTTTGCTATGGGACTTATCAGTAAATGAGGACATAAACAAATCTCTCTAAATCCACCTAGATCTAGAACAAAACAAAACAGAATATGACACTTTCCCTAAGCTCTAACCATTGAGTTTACTATTTAACAAGAGATGGGAAACATACTGTTTAAATATCGCTTCCTCTTGTCGTTGTCATCCTAGCTCCACCCTGGTCCTCCTGTGATATTGAATCTACAAGGGAACACAAGACAACCAAAGTGAAAGCAATATAATATACTCAACGAGAACCTATGTATGTGATCAAGGAATCATAAAATAAAACAAGACAAGTTTTATGGGAAAGAAACATATCACTATATTATATTAAAATGAAAGTGGAGATTGCAACCAAAGCCTTCATGTTGCAAGGTCCCCTCTCGATGACCCTTTTGTCCAACACACACACTTTCTCCAACCTTGAATGAAGAATATCCACAACGACTTGATAAAATGAAATGAAGCCCTCAAGTATGAACTGAAGTAGAATTCCTCATCCAATTCTTATCCTATTCAACATTAATCTTCCTTGAATCAACCTTAGCCTTTTCCATGAGAAATCCCTCTTTATATAACGAAAAGAGAGATGGTTGAAGAGATTAGGACGATCCCACCAAATCATAGAAGAGAGTAATATCCCAACCATATGGATGCCACCTCATCTTCTATAAGATCCCCTTCTAGAAATTTCGTGAAACTCAACCTTTTGTTAGTCTTTTGACATTGTCGCACCCTAGCTATAGAGAAGCCTGCAGAGACATCACAACCCAGATTTAGAGCAGGAGATGATGATCAGTCATCATCGCATCCTGTGTATGGTGCAGCCTCCGACAACCTTCCTTAATAGGGTTTTGAGAAGAGAAATTCAGTCACTTTCCTCATGAAGAAAGGCTCTTTTTGGGAACATGAACACATGTTGTCAATGGATCACTGGGGTGACCAAAAGAATGTGTAACAATGTTCCCAAATCCATTCATTGAATATATGCAAGAGTGTGGGTGTGATTGGTCACATCCCAAATCGATTGCGCACATGGGGGTCGAGTACAATCAGTTTGGGGAAGAGTGTGAGTCAAGAAAGGTAGGCCACGGGGAGGAAATTTGTATGGGTTGGGATAACAACTTTACACAATTGAGTTTTGTGCATGAGGAGAAAGTAGAGAGGAAGAAATAGAGATGAAAGTTGGTGCAGCCATGGAGGGAGAATTATAGAGAAAGATGGAGCATATTGGAGCATATTCAGAGAATATTTGGAGCATATTTGGAAATTGAAGAGCCAAGTTGTCAGGCATGCAGAGTGTACTCTGATGTGAGTTGCACTAAATCAACAATTGTTTGTTGTTGGTTTGTTGATAGTTTTCCTAACAACAAGTTACCTTGAGTTTCCAACTGAGAGATTATTGGTTACCTGTTCCAAAGATACCATGATAAACTAATGGGATTCTCAAGAGACTGAGATCAGTGAAGGGGTACATTCCTTGGATTGGGAAGATCAAGAGAAAGAGAGCTAGTGGAAAATTAGGATAGCTGGAGGAGAATATTGATTGGGTTGTGAGTTTATGAGCTGTGAGAGACCACCCTATGTTGTGGATTACTAGAATCAACCCATGGGTGACTGGCTATTGAGAATTGGAATAGTCAGTCTATGGTTTGGTGGAACATCCATCCCAAGTAGCTGGTCACAAAACTCTTGTTTAAAGATACATGTTTTATCTTGTTGTGGAGTTATTTACATGTGTTATTGTTGTGTATGGATTTTTTGTATTTGAGAATGATTTATATGTCATTGTAATGAATTTTATTAGTTGGATGCATATATATTTAATATGTTGTATATGCATCATTGTAATGAAAATGGACGATAGTTAAATATGTTTTAACTTGTAGTTGAAAGCTACATGAAATGAACTAACTATAATTAGTTTAATTTAGTTAGAAAAAAAAATTGTTTTTATGTGTATTTTGCATCGTAATGTCCGTCAAAAGGGTTGGAGGGACATTACATTATGGTCTCATAGCATTTGGTTCAAACACAGGGCTTGTATGGGGTAAGATGGTTGTGCATTTGTGAAAGGAGTCACTGCATATTTTTTCTGTGACGAGTTTTGGGAAAAAAATGTTTTAGAGAGAAATCCCCAATTATGTGAGTGAAATCCGAGTTTTAATGACTCTAAACTATTTAATAAAGTTAATGGAGTGGAGCGATGAAGTTGTAAATCGAAATTTGACCCAGAATGGTCAAAATACAAGTTTTAATGGTCTCTTATAGAGTTATAGGAAATTTCAGGAATCAACAACTGAGATCATGCTTGATCTCGAGATTGACGACCAAGATTCACTTAAATAAATTTGAAAATTTGTAAAGGTTTGGACATTTGAAAGGTTGATGAGATAAACAACCAAGATTAAATCAAGGGATTGTGAAAGGGATCAGATTAATGATCTAGATCAATTAGAGAAAAGTAAAAAAAAATCTAAGTGTTAAAGTTCACCAAGATAAATCGTCGACGATCGATGGATGGGATGGTCAAAATGGTGAAGAAGTTTGGTTAGGCCATAAGACATTTTTTACCGTCGATGGTCGATGGTCAGAGTTCATCCGAATTCAGTGAATTATTTTGAATAGGGAAAGGAATTTTTCAATGGACGATGGTTCGGTGGTTAGAGGTTGGATGAATTTTGCGAATTATTTCAAATCAGGCAAGAGAATTCGTTGATGACTGATGCATCAATTGTTGGGCGTCGACCGATTCAACAAAGTGTTTGGTCATTCAAAAGAATTGGTTGATGGCTGATGGGGGAAAGAGGATGATGATATACCATCAAAATGTCATGCCACATCAAAATCCATGTGTCATTCCACGTCACCCAATTTGAACCCTCGGGATGATGTGTCATACCACGTCAACATCCAGATTTCATGCCATGTCATCAATTACCACATCAGCCAATGGAAGTGGTTGATGGCCAGCGGTTAGGTCGACCAAATTGAGGAAGTGTTTTAGACAACCATCGAGGGTCGTTTTTCAATGAAGAGTTGATGGTTGGGAATCAGTCAATTTTTTTTGGAGTTCCATTTTCCAACAAAGATTGTCGATGACTAGGTCGGTCGGTTTGGAGTTGTGTGCAAGTCGGTCGTCGGGGAGTTGGGTTGATGGCCAACACTCGAGTCGGTAGTTTGGGGAAGTATTATGCACACCAAAAGAGAAAATTAGTTTCCAATGATAGATATAGAGTATATATATGGTCTAGATTGCTTCCGACGTAGATTTGCACGTAGGCAAAATTGTTCCACAATTTCAAAAAAAAAAAAACTCAAGTCTGGAGCCATTTTCATATTTTGGCCATAAATAAAGAAAAATACATCAGATTGGGATGAAAAGTATGGTTTTCTTCTCCATAGAGGTGTACAAAAGCACCAGAGAGGGCCATTGTCCAATTCTACTTGTATTTCGTAGAAATTCCAAAATAGTGAGTTTTAAAGAGATGGGTCCAGATCATTAACAAAAGTCCATATTAAGACGAAACACTCACGGAGAGTAAAAAAAGTAGACACATAAATAACCAATGAAGGAACTGAATAAATGCTATGGGGATTGCAATGGGGACACTGAAATAGGCCCAAATCTACTATTTTGGGCCACTTTTTGGGGACTTTTGAGATTTTCGGAGAAGGAAAAGTGACCCTAGATCACAAAAATGGAAAATTGTGTTTAGTCAACTTTTTATACACTATTCAAGAAAAAAAAACTTTGATTTAGTGAAATTTTTGCAGAAGTGCACGGATTGAGTGATAGCCAGTGCTGCTAAAAATTCAAATTCTGGAAAATGAGTGAAAAAGGACAAAGTTGCAGATTCCAGATTATTGTAGTTTTTGACTGGAACATCAGATTGAAATTTTGAGAGTTGTTATGAATTACGTGTTGTTATTATTATCTATGTCGCATACAAAATTTTCTTTATATCTTGACATATTTTCTTTTGCAGTTGATAGAATTTGGCATTTAAAAAAAGTTGCACTAGTAGAGAATGAACAAAAAATGGGTGAAAATGATTTTTTCAAGAATCCATATCTTTCATCTCGGAGCTTCGATTTGAGAAATAAAATAGTATTTGGAAAGGTATTTAGGATTAGAATAAATATGTCCACTTGAAAATTTGAATTGAGCAATAAAATCTTCTAGAAATTAATAAATAAATTTATGTAGCAGTAAAAGAGTGAAAATGCAACGTGAAATTGTTGTAACTTTTTGCTCATAATTCATATTGAGGCATGAGTACACCCA